>JAHZNA010002691.1:0-112359 GCA_027743935.1 Sinodicranocentrus sp. ZH6
TTATTCATGCCATATCTTCTCCAAGTTTCTGCAGACCACATAATGCAATATATTCCATGGTATGAAATTTTAAGACCTAAGATTAATCGTTTTTTTCTGGGGCTTCGTCTTTTCTCGCTCACTTTTTAGAAGATGTATGCAAGTTAGACAAGGATATATGCATCAAGGACGATAAGTGTGATTCAAGTCAATTTTATTGCAAAATATTATTTCATGCTTCACAATACCAACTTACTTGTATTGGTAATGAATCTAGTTGTATGATATTTTATATTAGAGTACGGCGTGTTCTACCCAATTACTGCTTAAAAATAAGTACCCACTTCTACAAAGTATTGTAGTGTACAAAATAAGACTTTTTAGTTGTATTATATTATATTTTCTTAGTATTTTACAATCATGAGAAAATAACATGATATGCCTCTTGTCATATCATTAAAATAAATTCCTACTGTTCCAATTAACAGTGGTCCAAACATGGAAAAGTCACGATTGCGTTCTCTGTTGGAACTAAAAAATGTCATAATCATGTGAATAGCAAGAGTTGAAATTATGGCAGGGGTGATTTTAAGACTTAGGGACGTTACAAGCTGCTTGGAGTATTTCATGAGGAATTGATGCTAACCAGTAAGTAGGCATACAACGTCATCGTCTGAACGCCTACGTAAGTATTAGAGTCGATGACGAAATAAAGTACGTCGCTGTTAGTAGAAATTACGATTTTGTTATAACGTATGCAGAGCCAGTAAATATGTGCTGCAAGGGCTGCTGAGGTTATTATAGTAGGTGTTGTTGGCAATTTAATGGAAAGACAAATTATTAGATTTTTCAAATTTTTGCGATCCTACAGTTTTCAATGTGTTTTATCACTTACGTTTTGAAGTAAATTTAATAAATTTTATTCATTTACTTACAGATTCTGTCACTGTTACTTACCGTGTTTATGTATTAACTGTCAACTAATACAGGTAAGGTTTGATCAGTTTTTATATTGCAACATAACTTCTTGGACTGTACAAGAACTAAAAATACGTTGGTATTTGTTTGTAAATAGAAAGCACCATGAGTACTAAAAGAAGTCAAAGGACCACAGGTGGTGTTGCCGCAGATTCCGTCAGTGTTCACATACATGATCCCAATCCCATAAACGTGAGACCCATTATTAGAGGTCTCACAAAGTTGAAAGGGTCGGGTGACGATGTAAGGCTTTGCTCGAGTTGCTTTAATTTTATTTTGAAAGTTTCATTTAATTTACTAATAGTTAAATCATGTTGTTTATGTACCAGTTTATTGCCTTACAGTCAGTTTCCAAGGACAGCGATTCACTCATCACGGAGGAACAGGAGAGTAGTTATGATCCTTCAATGCCCTGGTTTCATCATCCTAAAGTTAGGGAGAACTGGAAAATGGTTCTTGCGGCATTCTGTCTTCTCTTAATTGGTTTAGGTGAGTTTAAAGAAAATTAAAGCCGATCACTGATGTCTTGGAATTGAATTGCCAAAATTAACGTGAATTTGTGCCTCATGTTTAATCATGAATTTTATTTGTATTAAGGGCTTGCTGTTGCTGGAGTTGTGATCGTCAGTTTACCCATAAATGGACTTCAGGGTGCAGTTTTTTTCATAGCGGGAGTGATATGTTTTATCCCTGGAGCTTATCATGTTATTTATATCTATTGCGCTGTTAAAGGGAAACGCGGATATGATTTCTATCATTTACCTCTTTTCAACTGAAATGTTGGTTCAGTTTGAGCTAGTGAAATTGTGACTTGTGAGTATTTAGGTGTAAGTGATTAACTAACCACAATAATCTGCTAAAACACGATGCGCAATTCTATTTTGTAACGTGACACGATTTACTTACAATTTCGTGTTCTTTTAAACCACCAAGTTTATTGTGTGACGACTGAAGTGAAATTTCATTGACAGAAGCAAAATAATCTAAGATGTGGTTCAAATAATGAAAGCACAACTAAAAGGGGTAAAAAATACATCTCTACAGCTGTACTTAGGTTTTACTTGTAAATTTTCAAATTAAGTTGTCTGTTTTTAAATGAAAACAAAATCTGCTTGTAGATAGAAACTTATCTTGTTATATGAATTCTGGTAAATTTGTTGGTAAATATGTAATTGTGTTTTTATTTATAAGGTTCTTTACTTCTTCTACGTCTTTGTTGCATGTTTACGTGAAACATTGTTATCTTAATTAACGATAAAGGATCATCTATGATGATTAAATAGCAGCTCTCCAGTGACCTGCTGGCCACGATTCTGTAGTAATTTTGAATGACATCGAATTCAGATTTGAAGAAAAATACAATATACTCATGTTCTCTATGAAAAATCTACGTATTTATATCAGGCCAATGAGGTTGTGAAATTGCCTACAAACAAAACTGTATATCGTTTGTTTACTACAATACGCTGTTTGACGATTATAATGACCAAGAAGAATAATCAGCAATTATCCTGTAAATCTTACTATTATACAACTAGAAAATCGAAATCGTAAAACTATTCGAAATCTCAGTATCTAATCTACAACCAATACTTTATCATCTTGTCTTGCTGCTAAGAATACGTAAATACAAAAAAGAAATTACGGTAGCTTCTGGGTTTTTGTTATCTTGTTTCGCTTGTCAACTGATACATAGTAGGTAGTTATTAATTGCAGGTGTTGTTAGCGTATTCGAATTGTTTTTATAGATATTTGTTAGTGGATAATGGAAGATAATTACGAAAATTGAACATTTCCATGTTATTAGACTTGACGTGTTACATTAGGTGACTGTGTTTGCGTATACGGCTAGTATGATTTAAGAGTTAACTGTATAACGTTAAATAATCATGTAAGGACAATTTTAACTACAAATGAAAGAGTTAAACATAGCAAGAGGTCAAATAGGCTTGATCTTCGATCTTCTCAATCGTTAACCGGTAGAGAGATTATCTAACGGCGTTTGTAAAAGTTTTGGTAATGTAGTGAAGATTTGGAAGGGTTAGCTGTCGTCAGAGTTTACCCTAAAAATGAACCGTGGAGCTGCTATAATTGCATATTAATAAAAATCCGCCGGAACCCTTATGCCAATTATTTAATCGCACCTAATTGTAACGTATTGATTTTAGGAAAACTAATATAGTTGGTAGGGATTAGTACACTTACCACCAATACAATATCACCGTCCGACTCACATTTCTTACTGTTTATCAACGTAGATTGATAAGGGAACTAAAACGACGCAATATAGATAAGTTACAAATATTTTAGTGGTTTGCCTACGGGATCATGTAAAAAATTGTCTAGAATGATGGCAACGAGTGTATTCTGTAATGGTGTGGACTTCATAATACTGAACTATACATTTTAGACTGCAATCTGTTGTTGACCTGAGTCTTTTTATCTGTCGGATAACGTGTATGAAACATTAATTTATATTTTTAATTTACTCACTCAGAAGAAGCTAGTATCTTTCTTCGTTTAATTGTTATTTGATAATGAACTGGACTCATACTATTCATGAAGCAATTCAACGAGGGGATGTACTACTGCGGTTGGCGATGAAATGACAATATATGAGCCGGGTTGGTCTTGGTACTAGAATATTTTGTATTCATTTTTAATGGCGGATTAAGTGCACGTTGATGTACAGTTTACGAGTATCAATCATGCAGTGAAATCCTCACGCGACTCATGAAGCTTAATCAGGTAGCTAGATAAACATGCTTAAATTATATGGGCTGTGTTTTCATTTTTTGAGAAAATAAAATTTATTCTATGTAGCAGCACGTTAAATAACCGACACATCTCACACCGAATTTGAAAACTCGATGCAATAAAAATACTTTTGTTATTTAATGTTACAATATGTGTGTTTATTCATTTAATTCATTTGCTTCAGAAGAACAAGTTTCCCATAACTTTTAAGGAAATTTTCAATTTGAATGGTCTGCATTTTATTAGTACTTCAACCACTATAGCCCGATGATACACGAAGAACAATGTACAATAGCTTTTTTAAATTGATAACATAGTGCCTCCATCTAGAGACAAGAAAAGCAAAATTATGTAGTAGTTAACTTCAAATGCGCTACGCAGCGTAACTGTGGTATTTACGCTTTGTTCAGCAATTCCCGTTGTTGTGTGACTAGTTGGACGTTCATCCCATCTCCAAGAATCCAGTTCTATGGGCATTAAAAATCTAAATAAATTATTCCATAAAAGTTTCTAACTAAATCAATCAATCAACTTTTTAAATGATTTTTGGAATCGAATTCGTATTGATCCAATAATGTTAATATGCATCCTCATTGTAAAGAAGTTCTCATTTCATAAGGTACAAATTTTGCTAAAAATATGGGATGCATGTGCTAGTAAGATTGTGATTATAGCCCGGTTATAAAATAAACCTGAAAATTGAATGTAATACAGCGAAAGAAGTAAAACCCAAGCTACAACTCGTCGTCGTCAGATTGGAAAAATCATTTATTTCGCCTCATCTAAAATTTCAAAAACCCTCGCTTTCATAGTTTTCGTGTTGCTTAAAACTCAAGAAGCTTGTAAAGCCATGTCCACAATGTTGACTGAGGTGGATGTTGAATCCGATAGAATGAAAGCACGCTTTAGTTTAATTGTAGGCATAATGATTAATGTTTAATGAAATAATTGTATAAGCCATTGTGTGCAGACGATTGTTTCTTTTTGAGTGTGATGAGAGTAGCCATTCCTTTTTCTCGACCTATAAAACGCAACCGCAGACCATTGTTAATCATCAGGAAAGTGTGTAAGGTGTCGCTCGTGATTGTGATTCTGCTAACTAAATATCCTTTCTGATACAAATGTATTTTTATTTGTATGGATTACAAATCTGGAGTCTGTTTGCGGAGAAGCGTGAGTAATTCTATGATTGGGTTTTACGGCAACCAGACTCCGGATTCGTAATCATTATCTACATATAAAAATAGTTTAGAAGCGATATTTAGTTAGCCAGCCCACGACCAAACGCCTCATACACAATCCGCGTCAGTGTGTGTAAAGGTGGAATTATAATTATTTAATGAGTCGTACGCTATACGTAAGGTCCATCATCATGCCCCATTATCCTGAACATGTCTCACCCCTTACGATTGTAGGATAATTCTACTATCATTTTTCTTATAACTGCCAGTACGCGCCACAATGGCAGTTTCGCACAGTTAATAATATGCCCGTAGAACCTATAAGTCTATTTCTTTACTTGCACGCTTACACTTCATATTTATGCATTGTTCTGAAACCCAAATGACGCACGTTCATTTACTGATTAACTCGTAAAGGACAACTAGTGGATTGATGATGTTTTACACAGGCGATTCGTACGAAACGCCAACTCTGCCAAGAAGAATTGTACCCTAGTTTTGCTTCAGTGGGTGAATGCAGTCATGCATTATGGTGTATATATCCTCAAGTCTCCTCAGGAGAGTTTTGAATAAATTCCCCTTGCATCGCATTGTTGAAATTAACTTGAGAATAGGTCTGCGAGCTTAAGAATATTGAAACCCAATGCAAAAGATATGCCCCCGTGTTTTCTTCCAATCCAACATTCAACCCTTTGGACAGAAAAGAGCTGTGTAGGCTTTTGTGTATGCACAGGTGCACGTCTTCCTTTCCTTTGCCAACTGCAACTGGTTGAATGTTGACTGCCTACTAGCTGAACGAAGTTTATTTTCTTTCAACTATCAACAATCCCTTGAGCCTGATACAATGCCGTATAGAATACACCAAAGGCATTGAGAGAATGCTGGCAATTGTTGGCACTTCTTGGCAGCATCGTTTGCTTAGTAGTAACTAATGTTAGTCACTTTTATTGTTGAACATGTCTGAGGAGTCGTAACGCTGGTGCCAGTGGAGTATTTGGTGATGGTGCCATGCTAGAGCTCTAACTCAACAATGAAACCGTGCCTATGTTTCAGAGTGCATCTTCAGCGCTATGAATGCATGCTTCAAGAGGTAAAATCATCCCCATAACTATACATTTTGCACTTGTGTAATGTGTGAGGTGTACATAACATAATAAAGCAATATAAAATACATCTTCAGGTTTGAGGTCTTTCTTGACTTTGGATTTGGAGCACCTTCAAAGCATAATATTTATGTACATGCCTTCGTACTCCTTACCTTTTACACGTACCCCTATACCCACTCAACACACAGGGTACATTCTGAAGCACAAAATCAACACATGTTGGTCTCGCTCATGAAAACAGTCAAGTCAGTAACATTTTGCAGCTCTTGCAGTGCGTGGAGAATGTTGTTTGTTGCGTTCCGATTTAAAATTGCTTTGTTTATATTTGTGTTTCCTTGGTCGGCAGCAGCGTTGGCTAAATACGACAAGAAATTTTCAAAAATATAACACATTGTGTTTTGACGACCTTCGCCAAGCTAGGTTTTTGTTCAGCTAGGACCTTCTGGAGAGGCTAGAATTTGTTTTGTAAAGTATCCGACACTCGTGTATTATATTAGATTCAAGGTTTAATCAAGTAAAAGGTGTTTATCTTGATTTGGCCATCAAACATCGTCCTCCTAAGCTGGACTAAATCGTCGGGGAAACGGTTATGAAAAGACGCGATCCGGAGACCACCATAGGTAAATGTGCATAGACATGTGAGAAAAGTGCGTTTGTCGACAGAAAGTCAATAACAAGGTGATTCGTTCCTCAGAACCTCAGCAGACTTCTGTGAATGTGAGATCGTGCTTGCTCGCTCATGTAAATTTAAGGATCATTGTGATTTCAGTTGTTTTGTGCTTGTGCCACGTTCAGTTTGATCTAATTATTCATCTTTGTGATTAAATTCCCCCAAAAAAATTTGGAGCTGTAATTTTCCCATAATTTTGGAATCGACGGATTTTGTGACTCATGCAAAAAAATTCTTCTCTCTGCCATCTTTTCAAAACTTGAAAGTAAGAAATTTGTATTGAAAACGTTTTCCCATAAAATACAAATAATTATTCATGACACTTGTTCGAAAATTGTTCAGCTTGAGGCATGCATTGGATTCGACCTGCATAAAACATGTTAAGCCTAACAAAAAGATTCGAAGCGAAGCGTCATCGACGCACCACAAATTTTCATAATGCAACGCGCAGCTGCATAATTCAATCATTTCCTGTGCAGACCCATCCTTTATATTTCAGTATTTTCATTCCATCATCTTAAATTGTATCAAATTTGTTGGCTCAATTGCAACAGGAAACGGAACAAGTACACTGCTCAGAAAGTGCATTTTGCATTTCTACCGAGTCAAACAAAGTTATAAAAAACGTTTGAAAATACATGCACTTTGTTTCTTCAAAAAGCTCCTCCACTTTCGTGGTTAAATTCAGCTTAGAGCAAGTTAACTTTTAAATCATGCATTTTTTCAATCTGAACAAGGTCTCCTAACTGTGTAGACTTCTAGGCATTGAAGTAGAAACGTGAAATTACAAAAGCATCTGCAAATAGAAATGGAGCTAATTTTTATAGCATTTTTATTTAATTCGCTATTTGCTCAGCAGGAGTGGAGAAGGTTAACTGAGAGTATGAGCAGTTTGGTTTGTTGCTAATAATAGTAATCAAAGGCCATGCGTTTAGTTTGTGAAGCAAAGAGCTTCATTCTGAAATGAATCAAATCCTAATGCACGGAGAAAAAATATTAACTAACTAACTCCTTTCAACATTGTAATTACTTCCCCGTTGGTTTTAGTGCTTCAGCAGTACTACATTACCGCATATGATTAAAAGGATTACAATGCATGCAATTACCTTGTTGACTACTACACTTCTTCATAAACTCTTTCTCTCGAGCTGGTATGAATTTTTTCTAGAAAAAGGAAGAAAAAAAGATCTCTCGATAGCTCTTACAAAACGCAGGTGTTGTCTTCCATTACAAGCCGTATTTATGTGCATGTATATGATATGATGCCGTTGTTCTAATGAAATTTTTTTGTGCTTATTTATTAAGGTAAGGAAACCAGTGGAGTGCATAAATTCCATTGTGCAGAATATGTGCATTGCACAAAAAGTTTAACTAAGACATCAAAAAGTAATTGCTGGCCTATCCCTTGTTCACGTGTGGCACATCTTGCTATAATGAGAAAGGTGACACTCTACACACTCCTCAAGAAATGAGACGTGGTTAAACTGTTTCAATTTAAGTGTAAAAGGCACTGGATTTAAATAAAAACATTTATTTCTCTCATGACTCCGCTGGAAAACAAGTTACAATCAGTGAATAACTTTAGAAATTTTCCGTGGTTTACTAAAACGGTTTTTGGCATCCATTGATTAGTTGTATGTTATAAAATTGAAAATAATCAGTAAATCAAAAAGAGTTGAAATTATAATGTGCAGTGATATACTCATCTTGTATTTTCAAATTTGAATTGGCAACTGCTTATGACAAATTCAGTTATATATGGGCAAGGATAACAATATTCGGACAACTCTTTCCTAAAGGTAAGGTACCTGTTAAGGTTTTCTTCAACTTTTTACCATTTTTCTTGGCGATGTTTATCACATCACCCAACAAAGTTTTTCTTTCACTTTCAAATTGCTTTTTTCTTAAGTGAATAATTGAAATGGATCAGCAGAGAGAATGCATGTACAACGTGCTCTTAATTTAAACCCTTTTCGTACATTTGTTTATGCTTTCTATTACTTAGCACATTATTTCATGAACTTTTTTCACGACGTGAGTGATAAGTGAAAGGGTGTATAAGTGTAGGTAGGTATAAATTTTGATGTATGATTTGCACTCATCTCTCAACGTGTTGTGTGTCTTTCATAAGTCGTCATAGTACTAGTAAATCTTCTGTGCTCGTGTGGATAGTTAAGTATGTGCATTTTAAATGATGTCTCTCAGTACATCATCTCAAATTATCTTCTCAAAATACACATGGCAAATATTGTATTTCCGTATGGTCATGCTTAAGATGTTGTTTTGTTTTGTGTTCACCGTAAAAGTGTCAACTATTTGGTTTGTGTTACAAACTCGATATTGATTGAGATAACCGCTGGGCGTACATTTGTAAGCGTTTTCTCCCCTTTTACTTACATATGTCATGTATTCCGACATGGCACATAAATAGAAAGGTTTTCGAATGACTGTCAATTAAAATCTTATTACAATACTCTTAGAACGAACAACTAGGGATCGGATGATTGGATACTGAAGATTTGCATCATGTACAACTTGTTTAGACACGCAAACTGCAATGCTTGCAGAGAATTAAATTGATTTTTCATAAAAGATTGATTTATGATTTTTAAATGATTACATGAAAATCTGGCTGTAAAAAGGTATTATTTCGAAATGACAGCCATGCATTTGTTTAATGCAGCCGATTTCAATGAAACCCAGTGCAATTGCTATGAGGTATATGATGTGATTAGTTGTTTGTGACGCTTATCATTTTTGCATAATGGGATGCTCGTAAACGAATTTTCAATTGATGAAATTTATGATCACCTATGCTCGTTGAATGTCGCTTGTATTCTAAAGGGTACATGACCAATGCTCAGTTATGACTTTCTGGAATGGCTACACAGAGCAACATACAGTAATAAATGTCTCTTTGATGTTACATTGTTTTAGCTCTCATCACACCAAGTAGAAAGCAAATGACCTTAAAAACTCTAATACAAATACTATATTCGTAATAACAAACTAAAGCTTTTGAGTTAAAAAGATACATGGCAGCGTGAAATGGTATATTATGGAAAAACATTTAAGTTGCCATTGATCACATGGACGGCGGCATGCCGAATTTGATTATAATCATGCTTGTCCCCGTTCGGTTACATTGAAACGACATTATTTTATTATAAGTTATATTAGCGGCATCCCCACTCAAATTATGGAAAGAATGTATGAGTCCATTTTGCACACATATGACAATTGGGTTTTTCATTTTCTGCCAGATCGAAAGGACAAAAATTATATGGCTGATATTGCACTTTGCATCTGAAGGTGAATTTGAATGAACACCTTTCAGCCTTTCTGAATGTGTTTAATTTACTTATTATTGTGACCTAATGTCGTGCTTCTTATATCTTGAAATTCTTGTCCTAGTGCCATAAATACACGCTTTTAATTTCATCGACATTGCCAACTACTACTCTCACCATCTTTCCTTCATGATGGCAATAAATTTATTTGAATTTTTGCTAAATTATTCAAACAACGACGACGAATCAAGTAAGTTCACGATGCATATTCTAGTCCTCTCAAATCCATCCCGAAGAATAGGCGTTTGGTTGCGTCGGTTACATGCAAGCGCATCTTCTCATCATTTCACAAGTGCAGAGGTATCGTTGCACTTTTCACACACGCACATGAATGAAGACAATAAATATGTAAATTTCCAATTTGCTCTTGTGCTACGTTGCTGGTGGTGGGATGACTTGTTACTAAAGAATTACATCTGCATATTATTAACCTCAAAAGTGTGAAGAAAGAAGCTTTTGATCAACGGACAGGTATGTTTTTGCCAAGTACATCGACGAGCTTTGCATTTGTACTCATAAAATCAAAATCTCAACAGACATGACCAGATTGTACTTGAAGTGCAGTGATAAAAGGAAATTGGTATGTATCTCTACAATGCAGCTGTTCAGGTTAACTTTTTTTACCAAGCCCAATCTGCTTATCATCTATTAACAATTTGTCTGTCGAAATTTCCTTAATAAGATGACTTTGTACGAGGAACTCGGCATCAACTTTTTTGTTGTTGCAAAGTAATGAAAACGAGTAAACTTTACAAATCAGCAAATCAAGGGAAATTCGATGAATGAATGTCCTTAAAATACATTTCTACAAGATTTACTATTTACTGGGTGCACTTGTGGTAAAGGAACTTTGCTTGAATACGCTCATTCATTGGTTCAACACGAAGGAAAGCTTATAGTATGTAATTTCAATCAAGAATTTTTGATTGCCAATAAAGAGTGCTAAAAATTTGGAGTTACAACACAATCCGCATAATTTTCATTATGTACAGGAAATGAACCTACATATTTTGGAAAAAATGCTTTCCTTTTAATTGCAAAATTTATGTTCAAAAATCATGATTTTTCATATGCCAGCTTCGTTAGTTACGAAACCAGGAAGATGGCTTTTACTTGTATTCATTTCATTGCAGTATTTCTGCATTTGATTTTTCGGCTGTGTGATTACCTACCATTGCGAATTTCATTCTTGAGTTGTTTCAACTCCGTTTAGTAAAATTGAATTGGCAATTTTTTTCCCTTCAACAAGGTAAAAATAGTAAAACTTTGCAAGCACATTTCCCTTTCAAACCTTACAACTTGCAATTATTCATTACTACATTACTGCCTTGTAATCATCATATCATTGGTAGGAGAAATAATGTTTTCTTAAATGCATAAGTCATCCACGCCACTCCATTGATTAGCAGTCGAGTGGCGACTTGTGAAGAATTTTTCCCATTTCATGTTATGCTTGTCATGTTTGCATTTCGATTTCTATGTCATCGCTGCGCTGCCGTGTTTTCTTGTGCATGTATTGTCGAAAAAGTGCATCAAGTACAATTCACCACAGCTCCAACGGGTTGTATGAAGGCGTCATAGGATGCACCTTATTGCTATCACATCACCATTTACTTTGCCCACATACGCAACAGTCACGTATGGATTGAACGATTTAAAAAAAAGTCTTTTCAATTTTACTGGTTTGACATGCTTTTTCTATA
This sequence comes from Sinodicranocentrus sp. ZH6, assembly GCA_027743935.1. Taxonomy (NCBI): domain Eukaryota; kingdom Metazoa; phylum Arthropoda; class Collembola; order Entomobryomorpha; family Entomobryidae; genus Sinodicranocentrus; species Sinodicranocentrus sp. ZH6. The sequence continues at coordinate 11,725 of JAHZNA010002691.1, forward strand.
GCTCTTTCACATCACACCTCCCACTACATAAACTGCTGCTGAAAGTTCCACGGTGACAACTAATTTACAGTTTTTTTCCTGTTTCTCATGGCTTGCCTTTTCTTCAAGAATCATCGTCAATAAGGAGGCGTCCACGGTAATGCCACAAAAATATTTTTCCTAAATACAAACACACCTATATCATCTCAAATTATTCATCAGAGAAGGATTCAAAGTTGTATGCAATTTTTGGATTTCACTTGTGGAATTGCTAGGAAAGCTGGTAGAAATGATTGTAATGGCAAATATAAGTTGATTTGCATTGTGCTATGGTTTATTACAACTGCATTGTGTATTCCTTGAATGAAAAAGTTGCCCCTACGCAGATTGCGGTCCTTATTAGTATAGTCTCTTCGGGATTACGCTTCTCCTCTGCTTTTGTTGTCGACGAGGAAGAAGGTCATTTTAATGTCTGAATGCATTCAAATTCCTGCTATAAATTTCGTTTTTGCACTATACCAAATCGGCATTGTTGTTCGAAAGGTGCATTATGATGTTTTAAGTGTGGTTATTAATCTTACTTATAGACTTTATAATTTTGCATTTTCATCTTCTCCCTCATGCACACATTTTTTCACTTGCATTGCACTGTATCGTGAATCAATTCTGTTTTGAGTGAATGCTCCTTTTTTACTACACATTTCACTGACACGCCGACGAGCAAATGTCTAGTAACGGGTTCACGTATGACTTTTTGAGATAAGTTGTAACTATTACCACTAAAATATATCGTTGTTACATTAAATATGGAGTGCTCATCTGATTTATGCATGCATGCTTACGTTATTCTCTTTATGTTACATTTTTAAAAAACCTTTGCTCTTTTATGACTTCAGAATGCACACAACAGAAGAGGAAGAAAAAAAGACCTAGAAAAGGAAAGAAGAGAAGGGAACAGTTCAGTACTTTTCATAAGCAATCTGAAATCTGAAATCCATTATGTGTATATATATATTACTATTCAGGCCCGTGCAGCGGACGGCAGTTCCGTATTACATTCGTTTTATTACTATCCATTGCGCAAATTGATATCAAGAGTCCTCATCAGTAATGATATCTTATTTTTTATGCTCACAAATCAACATTTTTTTCTTCTCTTCTCCCATTGAAAACCGTGAGACATCAGAAGTAACTGTTAACTTTGTGTCATCGTCATCCCTTTCGCTTAATGTGTTTTACAAGGAGTTTCAGCCCCGCATTGAGGATCGTGCGTTGGCATTAATAATGGCATTTATTGAACTGGTATGTATTCGGCACAGTAGAAGATTCCTTTACAAAATAAAATGACGACCAACCTCAACCAGATCCAGTTTGCAAGTTGAGCTCTGCATTGTGGTTAATAACATATGGACGAGAAGTATAAAATGAAGGGGATGATTTTTGAGAGCTGACAATCAATACCAGAAGGGGTGAACACACTATCGGAAAGTGATGAATTACTAGGAACGAAGTGCAAGTTGTTCCTAATCCCCTGTCGGTAATAAACTTTACAAAAAAATAGAGCTTGTTTACCTTGCTGACGCTTCCTCATTCTAATAAGCTGCAGGCTACTCTTGTCATTTAAAAATGGAGTAATTTTTAAAATTGCGAAATGAGATACGGTTAGAGTAGCCACTCCATCGTAATTACATGCATGGGCTCGACAATGCTCAAACTCGTTAAGTGAGATGAACAGGGTTACAACCAAGGAAAGTTATAGGGTGAAGGTGTTGATGCATAGAAGAGTAAAAATTAGATGCCGTTGCGAATTGAACGTGAGTACACTCCGGAAAGGATTGATTCATTCATTTTATGGGTTTTCGTAATGGACGTTTAGGTTAACTGTTCATTTTGTAGTATCAACATAAATTCTCGTTTTTAAGAATACTTAAAGAAATGTCTGGAGAAGTTGAAGCTCTAAGCTCTCAATCGGAATCAAAATATTTTTTGCCTTGGGGTCAAGGTAAAATATTACCTTTCAAAATCCTTCCTTGTTTCGCCCGTTGACCTACCAAAATGACCTAGACTTTCTTGACGAATGATTTTTGGGAGGCTCTAATAAAACGCTCCCTTCTCATCTCCCATTAGTTGAAATAGCTTTTAAACCATTTCTTCAACCGTAAAATGATTGCTAACTTATAGTGAGTGAAGAGGCTGTCTGTTATTTTCCACTAGTATGTTTTTACGATTTTGTTAACATGCACATATTGAACATTATGGAATTATTGTTTTTCCTACTTATATCGTTGTTGGCTTAGATGAGTCTGGCAATAATATGGTACATAGGTAGCCTAACTAGTACATATTATGTATCATAATTTCTTACCGGTTGGCTACAACGACTGCATCCCTTCTCCGCTCACTTGTGTAGAATCGTATCAGTTCCTCCTCCATTAGAGTTGCGCAATCCGAGATAACATCAAAAGTTAAGGAAACCGTGAGGGAAAGATGAACACTTGCTCGCATTCCTATTTACGATACAATGACGTTTCTCAGGTGATAGGGTTAAAAGGACATTACTGTATATACCTTACATTTGGTGCATTACTTAAGTACCTATGCACGAAGCCCTGCGAAATTCTTTTTACAGCAGGTACCTATCTCTATATACGTATCTCTGCTCATGTGGCAGTTATAATTTAATATAATGCTAATTGGAGAATTGGTTGTAGGATTTCAGCCACCGAAAAAGGTTGACTTTGACAAGGAATCAGATTTACAGCAACAATTTGGCACAACTTGACAATTAACAGTGTTTAACCTCACGTGTCCAATCCATCTTATAGCAATTGAGAAAAGTTGCAATCTCTTTTGAGTAGTTCCCTCCACCCTTAAATGCTAAATTAACAAATTGAAAATCCTCTTCGACATTGAAGCGTGGCTATGTTTTGCACAAGTATTTTTGTCAATGCATGGCGAGTTAAGATGTTGGCAATCTTTGTGTAGCTATAATAGTAGAGGAGGAATTTTAATGAAGCAGTTTAACAAATTTACGCTTCAACTGTTTAGAACTGTACGTTGAAAATCATTTTAAGTGTTCTTACCGAAGTTAATAAGTTTCAGCATTAAAGTAATCTGGTTACTAGCCCTTGGAAAGAGATTACAGTGTTCAAGGATTGATGCACACATCTATGCATTTGCTCTCTTCTACTAAAAAAATAGCCACCATGCAGAGAGGTGCAAGTGCACATATACTAAAAACCATGGGTATTCATCTTCCTGGTAGTATCAAACTACCCAACTGAAATAATTAAGAGGTATTAATCAATTACATAGCTATACAATGAATCAGTTAGGCTACATTAATCCACAAATGCAGAACATGACTTTTCACATAAAAAATGGATTAACGTTTGAAGCTTAATTGCTACCCTTGTTATAATTAATGCTCTGCAAGTTGTTCTCTTGTAACAATGTTATATAGCAGGGTACCGCTAAGTGACCAATATTTCACCCAATCTATTTGTTTGAGACAAATTGCTTATTTTTGGGTAGGGTTTGTATTTGCCAAAAAAATCAGGCTGGATTGCGTTAGTATAATAAAATCGCCCTATTTACCAAATTACTATTTTACTGATGGTAACTGTCAAGTCAAAATTTTCAAGTGTGTTTATCACACACGGTACTACTACAGTACTTACAACTTCCTCGTTCATTCATGATAAACTCCTCGTTGGATGTTCTTACTTTGTTTAATGTTGTTTCTAAGTACACAAGATTTTATTTTACTCCTATGACGGTTTGTGAATACACATCACTCGGCACACACACACACACGCCCCACATATTATTATGTAAGTGGCAGGGAGATAAGGCGAGTTTTTTTTTCTTGTAAGGTGAATCTCTAAAGTATAAGCTTACAGTACATTGACGTAACGTCATTATAACAAGAAATCCTTCCCTTTGAACTCTCCGTCACATCCACAGCACACTGCACAATGTTTGCTTTGGCAGAGAGACGTTATCAGTTATCAGAAGAAGAAAAAAACTGTGCATAATGCTATTTGGTAATTTACTCGCATTACCGTTACTGTGTCTACGACTTGAAGGGGAGAAAAATGGTAATTCCTTCATTGAATTGGATATGAAAAGGATTGTCGCTAGGATAATCTCTGAGCTCATTTGTTAGATATTTGCATAGAGCACCTCATGTAATTTGGCTAGTATTGGCATGTCACATTTATGTGTCTCCTTGAGTAATCATTATCGTGTCCAGGAAGGAAGGAAAATGTTCCTTTTTCAAAAGATCAGTGACCAGTCTCTTGTCAAAGTGGAGAACCAACACTTATGAATACACTCCTATATGGGATGGAAACTAATGAGGAATATTTATCAAGTGAAGGTTTTACAACTTTGTAATCATTTCAAACCGATAACTGCATCACCGTTACGTTTAAAATGTAATTATTTATAATTAGAGTTTAACGATACAAGACTGATCAGCCGGGAGGAGTATATTACAAAAGAACTGAAATATCACAACTTGTATATTTCCCTTAATGATTTCCGTCAACCAAATAGGAGACTATGGGATATTTGTTACAGTCTCATGTCTTTCATTTGCATCATATTTTTGTTCAAAAACTAGAGATATTAGATGACACTCAAAAGCTGCATCCATGCAGATGATCTTAGAGAGAGGTGGCTGAAAGATAGATCGAGAAAAAAGGGCTAGGCTTTGGTGGACTGTATCACCATCACATCTACATGTGGTCATTGATCATCCCATCGGATCCTTGAATCGTGCAAGCAAAGCTTGTCTGGTGAAATGTAGTGAAAAATTGTAGGAAGAGCCTGAAGATGTTTTCCATTCCTTCTTCTTCTCTACTACCTGTTTCCTGTGTTTTTGAGGCAAGAATGTTTTTTTTGTTTGAAAGAAATACGTGATTGCCAACTCAAGTACTAAAATACATACAGTCATAATGTGAAGATTTGAGTGCAGTCTAGTGTGGAGCTCTCAGTGAGTGGAAGACCAATGTCCTGCTCGTAAATGCGGAGTTGATGTTGATTATATACTTCCTCCCTCTCGTAAGAAAATGCAACGGCAATAAGAACCACGTCCACGTTTTTTCCACCCTCAACAAGATAATACTGTATGTATGTATGTCATTATTACGTGGCATCATCACAAAAAGCAACAACGACGTATTACAGATTATTGCATTTTACAATTTACGAGATTACTCCTTGATTTTTCTACAAGACGAATTTTCAATGGGCATCAGGGATTTACTTGTAGTCCCGTGGTTGCTTGACGAAATTGCCATTTTTACAAAGCGAATTTTTTTTATTCGAAAAGAAAAGATGACTTTTCTTCCTCCTCGTCTAAACAAATTTTGAATTGCAAAGTATGTGTTTGAATCGTTTTTATATTAGCGTCATGTTTTTATGTACTTTGTGAACATTACACAAAAATGATCCTTACCTTGGACTTGGATAGGACCTTGTTAAGAAAGGCAGGGTTTGGCTGGTTTTATGTATTTTTTAGGGTACGAATCGTAACAAGTTTCGTTCTCTGTATCAGCATAACATTATGTGAAATCTGCTTTACACCAACAATGGCAATGTTCATCTCTTCATCTACATGGAGATACACTGAGAGCTAATGTAATAAAAAAATTGTGTATGTAGTTTGTTTGCTACATGTTATTACATGTATGAATCGCGATAGTGTCCATGTATCATGGGATCTAAGGTTTTTTTAAGCATTTTCGAACAGATTTATATGAGTTACTACGACGATGCAATGGTACATCACCTGTTGTATATGTATGTACATAGTTAGCAATTTTTTTGTCTGCGGTAAATTTTAGCAGACAGAACACCTTTCTTCCTTTCATTCTTCTCCTTCCGTCTCCGGCCACTTGTTGCTGATTTGAATAAAGCTCGTGTAAACGCTTCAGCAGCGCTAGCTTCCTTCCTCGAATAGTTAAGTTTTCGTACAATATGCGATTTGGATGACTCCCTGCTAAAATCAAAAAGGAATCAGAACGAAAGAACAGAAGATCGTGATTTGTCGGTTGAATGGCTAAACATAGTGGACGCTTTTGATGGGAGATATGAAAAAAAAAGTAAAAATAGTGAAGCTCGCGAAGACAATAAGTTATAATTAGTAGTCTTCTCACAAATCAAAAATTAATTCTTCTCCAAAATCAAGTCTCCGGAGGGTTGAGGTTGGAAAAGTTATGAGAAACAAAATCGAGCAAGAAGCAACAACAACGATAAAGAGCAATTCTACCTTAGGGTATATCTATTTATTTGAATGTAATAATTGAGCTTGATGATAAGAAAACGATATGTATTTGTGTGGATGATGGCAGACAAAAAGTATAAATTCTAAAGAAGCAACTGGCTACCAGTCAGAAGTCAGAAAGTGTGGTATCTGTTGTGAAAATATGAATATGAAAGCCATTTTATAATTTATGACGAATTCTGCAAAGAAAACTTTCTCCCTTTAAAAATTCCTCTGCCACAGTTTCGAATCATATCTGATAAAGATTAAGATAAACACACATACCACACCCGTGTCTTGGCAAATGTTATGAAGTAACGTCTTTAATACGCTAGCTGATTGAAAATAACTGCTCTCTTTTTTTTTAAATTGCAGACCAAACTGGTATTTGTGAAGCGTAGGGTGGTTGAGTTTTCTGCTACTTTTTCTCATTTGGAAACCTTAGATATCATTTGAATGACTTTGTCAAATGGTATCGTACTGAGTTTATCAATGAATGACTTCATATTTGAACATACCTATATCAAACTGAAACACACACAAATGATTTCAAGCCAAATTTCATACTCTGTTTATGTATCGTTGAAGCAGAAAAGTGAAGTATTCCATTGGCAAGCAATTGATTTTTTTTAAATTTACGCTTCTATTGGCGAGTTGGTAAATTTGCATCTGGCATTTCAAATCTGTCAAGGAAGTCAAGTTATTAGTATTTATGATATGACTACCAGTATCGAAAATTCCTGTTGTTTGGATGTGCGTATTGTACACAACAATCGCTACCTGTGGAGAGTACACGCTTGAAAAATGATAAAGCGATGTAATCAGTTGCGTAATTTTATCGTTTTTAAAAGAAAATTAATTTTTATGCTTTGTAGCAAATACTACCATTCGTTTTCACCTTGTCCATGTTCGACTAGAATCCCTCCCCCCGTTAGGGTACCTCTTGATAAGAGAACTTATGCAACATTAGGAAGGAAGGATGTGAATGTGACATAGTTGTGCAATGGCTGATAGGATAATAATATGGAATTCATGTCCGTATTGTGTTGTATGACATGTGGAAAATACGAGATGAAATGCAGCAAAAACGAAGGAATTTTTTGCTACCTATATATGAACGGTTTCACACTGAGAGACTCGTAGGGCAGCGCATTGTATTTCCGACTTGCCTTTTCACACGTTCATTACTTTAAAATGATAGTTCATGCGGCGACGCAATGAGCAGGCAGGGCAAAGCAGCAATCTTCTCATTCCATGCTAATGTCTTATTACTTTAGTTAGTCTGTCGGTGTATACATGTGGGTAGTTCAGGATTTATCTGCAATTTGTACTTTGAACTGATTCTCAAATGTCCGCTTGATTATACCGTTCTTCCATGTGGAGCAAAATTGTAATATTAAAGTTAACATGGTATCTTCTAGTAAATGAATGAGCTACGGAAGTGAGATTGGATCAAAGCCAGTTATCATAATAACGTTATGAAAATATGTAAAGTGCATCTGTAAAACTTGAGACCATTTAGGTAGACAGGTAATATTATTGACATGCTGAGCCAGCTCGTAATACTCTCCTGACGATACCAGGACATCAGGTATTTTTACTGACAAGCTGAACTGGTTAGCTTATTATGATGCACGAAATATATGCATTGGTTGATTGCATGCACATCCACTTGGCAAGTGTTTAGAGAATCAATGACTGCTTCTGTACTACAAAACCATCTTACAAGGAAGATGTTAAAGATTAAATACTAAATGTCCCAGTAGTGTACTTTTTAAGTAATTGCAAAACCTAGAGTAGCTTCTTCGTACCGTGCCGGAAAGGGAACGCAAAATTGCGCAAGATGAATGAAGAACCCTCTCGTGAAAGCGAGTTATGACTTTTGTTGTGTGTAATACCACCTTTTTCTAAAATTACAATGTCTTATTAGTGGTCAAACATGTAGCGTCAAATTAGTTTCATTTCCTTCAACATTCTATCCTGATTGTCATCTGAGCTATATATAATTGCTCCACCGGTCTTTAAATAAGGACCCAAGAGCAAAAAGACTAGCTGGTTGGATCCACCGCCTCATAAATCATATTCGCTAAATAATTTAAAGCTAAAATGTGAATTGCAAAATATACCAGTTTAATGTGAGCTTTACCACTGCAAGAAGCATCTTAACACTAGAGAAAAACACAAGTCGAAGGAATCACCTTGCAGTATGCTAGTGAGTGACGTTTCACTCAGCAAGAAAATTTGCAGCTTACCTACTTTTAAAAATCCAGTCGATCAGGATTTATGATGCATATGCTAGACTCATAAGTGCACGCAAACAACCACGATCAAAAACTGGCTCCTTCTTCTAATCTTGTTGCACTTATTTCCCTGTGCGAAATCTGGTTTCAACTCATGCTTCAAATGTGCACCCACAAATGTATGTCTTGAGAGACTGACTGGCTTGTTTTTTTCAAAAGGAAATTCATCCGTACACTTCCCTGTAGATATACCTATACGTAGTTCAGTTACCAGATAGTGGGTTAATACGTGTTCATTAGAGAACTGAAAAACTAGACCTTACATCAACCATGTTTATTCTTACATTAGCAGGGATAATGTGTAATTTGGAATCTGATATCAGTCCTCTTCCGCAGGCAAAGTGTCTCAAGTAAATATTTTGCCATTTTGAAGCTTGATATTGAAAATTGGTATGTAGTTTATCAACTTGTGTATTGTCTAATTGAACGGAACAAAACTAGAGCCGATCAATCTTTTTAGCTGACTTGATTACAAGAGTGAGTGATTGCTTCACGTTGGTTCAATAGAAATTCAAAATTTACAAATTTTTGTATTTCCTCATTGGCTTTGATTAGAGCATGTGCTCCACTCGACCTTACGAAAAGGGGTAATTTACAAATGAGCAGGTAACAAAATACACTAAACTCCTTTAAATAATCACATTCGGATATTTCCTAATATATAATATTCAGCAATGCTATAATCTACATTTCATTAATAACAATTCGTGCCTCTTTTATATATCTTAACAGCCAACAGAAAAATAGTAATTTATTTAACACGTCCACCTTATACCGGCATCGCATGCAAGCCCGTAAAAATAAACTAGCTCACTATTTGGAGTTTTCCTTATTCGTCTAAACAAAGATACTCTATTATTTCCATTAATGGGTGCCCAAAATTGATTAAAATTGCTTGAAAGAGGCTTGATAATGATTACAGCTAAGTATGGAGCCAACCCACTGCTTTGTACTGTGCAAGTATTCCTTTTTAACTCTTTTCCCTGTACTCATAAAAAAAGCATTTTATATATATCATTGTGTGCATGCACTTAACAGCTATAAAAATAGCCATAATTGAGCTTCATAATGTAGTCATACGATGACTGTACTGATTGGCAATAATTCTAATGAATGTAGAAATAAAAAGGATTGGCTTGGCATTTCTATACTTTCATCGAGCTAAATTAGTTAATTTGCAAGTAATTTTTATCAGTTATTTTCACAGCATAGCAGAGTTCGAAGGCAGCAGGTGAGTCTCGGCAATTTCTATTCTCTGAATAAAAAAATGATGATCGAAAGTTTGAATGAAAACTTCTTGATTTTTAAGTAGCAGCCTTGAGCTGAGTAATATAATAAGCTGAGAACAGAAAATGAATTGACAAGTAAAAGTACACTTATAACTTTGGGAGGGATGTCTAAAAGTAATACAACAGAATTAAGCTCAGCAAAGTGCCCACAGGTTTGGATACAAGTTCACACACAAGCTACAAAGATACACTGTGTTGCCACGAGATAAAGTGGAGTGATCCTGTTTTCTCTCTCTTAAAGATGCTTTTATTAGGGAGGGACATCATATTTGTGAATAATCTTGATCACCCTAAAAAGCTCACACTTTGCAAGTTTGAAAGTACTTTGGTCTTCCTCTACTTACCGGTGAATTCTTTCTGGGCATTTGGTTGCGCCTTTATAAGATTCTCTTATACAATACCCTGCACCCCATATTCCTCTTTACGTTAGTTAGCATCACGTTAGCGATCATTATTATCTTTCTTATTGTTATTATTTTTATGATTATTACGCGAGATAGAGGAAAGCAAAATATGTTTCGAATGTACGCTTTCATAACAACATTTCTGTGTACTTTTTCTTCATCATTTATGACCACTTAGTTCTGCATCGAGATTTGGCAGCATGATATGTTGACCCATCATGATATTTAACCAAGTAAGTGTCGACCCACCAAATTGGGCAATGAGCGAATATATACTGTACATTTCTTTTTGCTTCTAATGACCAACCACCAACTCGTCATCAGCGTCAGAAAAGAAGAAAGAGAAAAAATATCTTGCGAGAAATGTAATATACTTTTTTTATAACCAATCTCATTTTGGTGAGTTCTACTCACTTTTTTCGACTTACAGTTGGATCCTCTATTTTTTGTTGTCATACTTTAAGCCAACACTACACACCACTACATCATCATCCTCATCAACACCCAGCATCCCTCTCTCTTCTTGTCCCTCTCTACTGAAGTGACTTATTTCATTGTATATATTTATTATAAAAAAATGCAATTGCACTGTTTTCTTTTCACTCGTAGATTAGATACTTCTTACACCATGCGATGACCTTAACTCACAGAGGTTGATTTGAGCTGAAATCTCCCTTTATCATCTCACATGTTCATGTACTCCACACCACAAGTTGAGATTATGTGGTTGTAGCTGTGAGACCTTTCCTACAATATTCCTTTCTAACTTGATTATTTTTTTCCACTTGAAATGTCAATTGCAATGGTCAACCCAATATTATTTGAACGGATAACGACCAAAAAACGCATAGCTCGACTTACTCTTGCAGCAAAGAAAGCAGAGAGGCTTGTAGGCATCAATGTAAGCATAAACCAGAGCAAAGTGAATCATTTTTAAAATTTAGAAATTTCCTTGAAGGGAATTAGTTGAATGGCATAACTGCCATGATAACAGCATGACACAATAGCCAAGTAGAGGAAAGCAGTGTCGATAGAAAGAATTCATCTACAAAATTTTAATCACGTTGATGAACAAGGAAGAGCATTATTAGGCTGAAACTAAAACGAATGCTACTTCCAACAATGACAAAAAAACAACGAAACGGATGGGCTCTCAAAGTAACAATGTCCATCGTGAGATTGCCAAGCATACACAGAATGTTTCATTTCCTCAAGTGCACTCCTTTCAAGTCATGCCTGTTGAAACATCACAAAATGATGATGTGACGGTAATCCTTAGGGTAACACATCATTTTTTTTGCATTTCCCGTATGCGCTAGTTTACAAGCTGACAAAAAAATAATGGCAAAGAAGTGAAAGATGAAAGTTCATCAGATGTCTATCATAGAAACTTAGGCCTATAAGGATTACGCGTTTGCATGTCATAGCTTAGATAAAGATAATCATCCCTTAATACTTCGCATGTACGCGTAACAATGAAAATAATACTAATGTCCTCAATTATTGCACTTTTAATGCCACAACATGACAGTGCACTGGCCCTTCTCTATGTTGTCAACTTTCATGAGCTAAGCTGAAATGGAAAAATCAGCCAGGTATCTTATCATCTGCCTGACTGTATATTTACGAACCTAACAACAACACACTGTGTTTTTGTGACCATCAATGCAAAATAAGGTATGTGACATGACGGCTCTCTACAAGTCTACCTTATTTTCATTTTCCCATCTCCACTTTTTCACTGCTACTTGCAAGATGCTGTCATCCAAATTAGGGAAAACGTTAAATTTATAATGATGCCACGATGACAATGACAATGAAATTTTTGTGAGAGTAATGACAACACTGATTTGAGACATCATGGTATCATCATACATAACATAACAGATAGAGTGTGTATACTTTTATATTCATCATATATGGGAGGAATAGTGTGTGTGCGAAAGCGTTTGTATGAAGGATATGTGTGAGAATGTATTAACAACTTTTTGTCTTCTCTTAGGGTCAGTTCTTTTTCAATGCTATCTTAATTATTATCGGTTTCATTGAACACATAGACATTCAAATAAAGATAATATTGCAGTGGTTCTTTGTGTACTTGAAGTAGAGAAACCTACAAATGTAAAAAGTTTGCATATCGTGTCAAAAAAATCTTTGACTAAAACACGAGGGATTTTATAGCTATCCAGATATGAAATCGTATATAAAAGCAACTCCAACAAGTAAAATGTTGATTCATCATGGAAAACCAGACCCGGTAAAGATTTTGCACCTATTCTTCCTATAGGGTTTCTCAAGTTTCACAGCCAAATTTGGAAACAGACGTGGATATGGTGGTGAAATAAAGTACAAGTGCAAATTTTGAAAGTTGTGCAGAACATTTGCATCCACTGTGAAATGCTAACGGAATCGTCGTTGAATTTAGTGTGTAATGTCATACTTACACTTGTTTAGTTGGCACTGGGAGAGAAAGGGACGGCAGACAGCTCAGTCACGGTGTTGCATGTGCGTATCTAGGATTTTTTTTTCTTATTCGAAGTCCCTCGTTACTATATTCATGAATATAACAGTATTTGTAGAAGAAAAAAACTAAAGAAGGATTTGTACATGTATAAATATCCTTCAAATTTTACGCAGTTTAAAATGGCCAAAAAGCGTGGGCATTTTGGACAAACCAAGTCATTGACCTCAATTTAATATCCGGAATCACTCCTTTACCAATGAATTGCGGTGAATATGATGAATGAAATTAAATTGCTAATGGGCAAAATTTATTGCGAAAGAAATAAAAACAAAGTTAACACTGGTGAGGGATTTTGTTTAGATGAAAGAAAAGAAATGCCAATATGAAAAGACAACATTAAACTATCGAGTTGTTTTGTTCATCCATTTTTTATTAATTAGCATGAATTAGCAAGAGTACATAGGCCATTTGTCATTTCACAGTTGATGTCCCTTGTTGTTTCTTCATGGTAAAGAGAATTAGCTGGCTTGTCTGGTTAGAAAATGTGTGAGCAATTCTAAACAAATGAGTTAGGCATGATGATGCACACTTACAATGCACACTTGGTTGTTTGATGATTGAAAAAAATTACTCAATCACATTGTGATCGGGGATTAATGAATGACGAAAACAAAATTAGCTTGAGAAGTGGGAGTGATTTTTTTACACAATCTCGTGGTAAACGACTCTTCATTTTGTCTCTCTCTTCTAGCTCTGCCCAAACTCATAAACTTGTACCTGGATTTTAAGTAGAGTTTGTAAACAAGCCCCCTGTTTTTCTTACGGTGACAGATTGCCATTACATAGCTGAGCACTTGGAGAATCACTTGAAGAATTCAGAAATAGAAAAAAAGGTTGAGCAACTGAGAATTTTACGTATGAAATTCACACGAACATCGACCCAAAAGCTACACATCATTACAGAGTTGGCATTAATTTATTTTGCTATTGACCGACCGGCGGCGATGAGCCAAAAAAAGCACGCATAAATATGGAATGCCTACATATCTTATGAATATTATATTATGATTATGATACTTGTAATTTACAACTTCCAACACAACAAAAGCTAAATGGCACAATACATCTACCCCTAGGCATAACGAATTGCAACTGCAACCACATAGCCTGCTAAAAATGTTTCGTTTCAAATTTATTCAAACATTAAAATGGCACAGTCATCATCATCAGCTGCAGTGTTGTTGCAACATTTTTTTCTCAAAAAAGCACCAACAGTTGCATTTCATTTGTTGTCGGTAGCTCATTACTATTACTATGATGAAGCATTTAAATACTCATAAGAATTTTGTACTAACATTAAATGAGGGCTCATCGCTATCATTATCATTAGTCATAGAGAAGACATTTTAATGCTACTCTGAAATGTGCACTTTTTTCTTCATTTTTGACACATTCGTTGTTGCGTTGTTCTCATCTCATCCTCATTGTCGTTGTTACCCAGAGTCATCATCAACTCGTGCTTTGCAAGTGAATGTGTCTATACAAATGTGTTTACCACAGTGATATGCATACTTATCTAATTATCGAGCGCATTTAGGAAAATCTTATTTAGTGGTCTGTAATGAGCATTTACCATCTCCTAGACAAGAGGCAAGACGCCGCTAGAAAATCTTTCAATGAAAGTTGGGTGGTGCACTTTTGATGTTTGCCAGAGAGCTGCCTTCTGCACGTTCTTCGCCAGAAGGCTAAAAGAAAATTAGTACAAAGATATTTTTACGTCTGATCTCTTGATGCTTTGCACGGATGACGCACTTCATCTTCAAATCAAATTTTATCGAGATGACTCGAGTCTCTATATAACTTGATTGATAAGGCGTGCACCATTTTTCGCAACCACTTTAGCTTTGTTGCCTTTTATTCTCGTGTTGGGATAAGCTTCCGGGATACTCGCTTGCTGTAATTAATTACAAGAAAACAATGGACATGTGTTTCATATCGGAGGGGATATCGTATTGCATTTATTTGTCAGCCTTCTGTGATTTTACTTGAGCCCATCTTTAATGCAAATTGATACATTATCCTTGATATTTACAACTGAATTGATTGAAAATGCTAATTTGGCTTTAGTCAGACCACGCCATTGATTGATGTTGCGAACCATGTATTTTTAAATATTGACAAGTGTAACTACTTGGAGATCTTTATTTGTAATTCTTTCCATTCCTTATTTCTCTAATTCAGTGTGATTTGCACATGATATCAAGACGTTATATATTTAAAAATCAATTTACTGGAGTAGGCGTTTATTATGGAACGACATGGTTGAACCATTCAAAAAAAATCTTGGGTGTTCTCCTTCTGCTTCTGTTAAGAAGACAGGTGAACTTTTCCTTCGTGATATTATTTACCTTCGTTTTGACAGTTCCATTTTGGTCTCGATTCTCTGATCTAGCTTTTAAATGACAAAAAATACAAATGCATATTGCATGCAACATGCACTTCTGGTTTAAACTACTTTCTCGATTTTTACCACGTACGAGACACTTTTATCTTATTTTTTAACTCATTTTACGCAAGGTAATATGTGCGTTAATAGTTTAATGTCTTTTTCGCGTCAAGTCAGGTTCGACGTAGTTTAGTTTTAATGCACTCTGTCCGTGAATACTAGGTGGTCAAGGTATACTTCGCGAGAAAAACCTTTTTTAATGATAAGCTCTGTTTATAACACGGATTTCAACTTGCACTACAAACTAGGCGGTAATAAGGAAGTTGGTATAATATTTGGATCATACCATTCATTGTTGATAATCTTCCGAGAACATAACTTGTTGATCAATAGGTCGATTTCTTATCCAATTGCGACCATTTTGCAAAAGGAAATCAAGATCGAGTTACATATTTATTACACTTGAAATCATAACGAAAAGTTTTAAAAATATGACCACACTCAATACCAGACCATTTTGCTCGTGCCGTGACTTAACAATCAAATGGCAT
Organism: Sinodicranocentrus sp. ZH6; assembly: GCA_027743935.1. Classification (NCBI taxonomy): domain Eukaryota; kingdom Metazoa; phylum Arthropoda; class Collembola; order Entomobryomorpha; family Entomobryidae; genus Sinodicranocentrus; species Sinodicranocentrus sp. ZH6. The sequence goes on from JAHZNA010002691.1 coordinate 27,429, forward strand.
AATATGTGTGTCTTTATGTTTAGAGCAATAAGGTCTCGTCAAATCTGCTTTGATCTCGAGCGTGCAAGTTTTTAATTGAGGAACACACACTAGATTCGCAAGTTGTCAGTATTAAGGTCGACGTGTGATGTAGTCGGGACGGGCCAATACTTGAATAATGACGCAATGTTTCGCTTCTTGTACTTCTACTAAATGTATGAGCTTATAGCATGTATTGTTTTTCTTGATTAAGATTTGGATTACAGTACACATCTCTAGCACTATTCATTTCATGGTTTTTTGTAAGTAATGAGTAAAATATACTACATAGTACTTGTACCTCTATCTTATTTATTATTTAAGAATTCTACTTTTTTCGGATGTTGCGTTCATCACATAGGTACATAATGTCAGTACCATGTTACAAGTTAGATAATCCAAATCAACATTGTAGGATAAGATACTACTTTGCAAAATAAAAGTATTCCATGATTGATAACATCTGCTATAATTCACTCCCCTTTTTAGCCACAAAATATTCTTTAACAACAAAAAACCACTGATATTTTTATACTTTCAAGATTTGGCTTGGACTATGACCATCCAAATTGTGTTCACTCTCATAGAAATCAACAGGAATGCAACAAATGTGTTTTTGCATCACTTTACATGCAATATGTAAGGCATCAATGAAGGAATCAAGGTTACACATTTTAAAAAAATGTTTGAATGAATGAAATGTTATTGTACACACCTTCTCCTTATCTGAAGGCTGATTCAGATATATATATGTAGATGAATGTTTTTGAGAAAAAAATTGTTTCATTGGTATTCTCAAAAATTAATGTATTCCACTTTCCTAAGTTTATTTACATGATTATGATTAGTATGTACTAATAGCTCAAATGCATAATATCATGTTACATCTTGAACCTTTGTCTGTACTATTTCGTAACATAATGTAATACAAAGAATGTAGAGAAAAATACATTTAGTTTTCTTGAGCGTAGTGTGGGATTCGTATAAAAACACTGGGCGCTTGTTACAATCACTAACTATAACATTTATACCTCATCACAACGAAAAAAAAGTACAGCAAGCTTATTTAAGGAACTTGTCTCACGCTCTGTAAATTTCTCTTGTGTATCATCTTATAATTAACAACTCCAACGAACACTATATAGTTTTATGGCATTGAACAACACATGTATTTTGTATGTACAGGGAATTATATGAGCTATTTAAGTGTGTACAAATTAACACATGTTGCTTCAAACAAAACAAAATGGAGACCCCAACAGTAGAGGATTGAAACAGCAAGAAAAAACTAGCATTAACTTATCAACTTACAAAAAGCTAATTAACTAGCCTAGATAGATTTATTACGAGGGTACAACCACCCCTGAAAATTTCCCCATATAAACATTTATGCAATTAGTGGAATGACGTGCCAAAAATGTTTCAAGTTCAAGAGATTATAAAATGTTAAGAGTGTCGAACAGTTAGCCAGAGAGAAATAATGTAAGTCAAGTTTTGCGATGAGAACCCAGCATAAATTAATGGAGCAGTAGGAAGTGCAACCGTACATGATGGCATGCTTGATAAATATAAAGGTTTCGAGAGAAGAGTGATTTTTCCATGGTGTAGTAGAGCAAGTACTACTTTATATTTTAGCGTAAGCTTGATAATAAATATAAACGCTTGCAAATGGATGAGAAAAAAAAGAATTTCAGGTTATGCATAATAATGGAACCATGCAGTGTCGCATGAACGCAGCACTTTGTTTTAGGCAAATTAATACGCACGTAAAAGTTGCACGTGATGGTATTCAACACACATGCAAAACAGAGTTATTATTTTATGAGACGCATAAAAATACCAAAGTAGTAGCAACAAGGATGGCATCAATGACCTCATTTACAATGCAACAACTTTGCCTCTCTGGACTGGACGGTTTTGAAATGACTACCTATTATATTCCTCACCATTGCATAGACTCATTCAAGCTTGTATCCCAATTCGAGGAGTAGGATGATTGATTTCGGACATGATGTGACATAGGTATTATATTATACATGACAAATGCAAGTACAATGTCTTATGTTACATTGTGAGATGCAAAGGACTCTCATCCTGCCATAAAAATATCCTTGTGACCCAAATTTTTCTTTCATTCTTGTATGCATGAATACTGACTGAGGCATCTACATGAAAATACTTTTCAGGTACAATACTAATATCATTAGTTTTTCTAAACAGAACAAGATGTTACGTAAGAGAGACAAAAACGAAGTGACTTATACCACTAAAAAGATCTAAATATATTTAAAGGATTGGAAAATTAACAAATAAGAATTCCTCTGTTTTAACTAGCATAACAATAGCTCGATGATGTAATGCCGCTCACTCGCATTACTCACGTGTGTACAAATACTTATCGGGAAACCTTGGGAGCAATCTGACTAGGCAAATCTAAACACTGTTTCATTTAATTGATATGATGAATTGATCATCAAAACAATCTGAACTTCTTACGATAGACAAGTCTAACAATTAGATTTAAAGGGTGCATTTTTGGCGTTGATATTGAAGTCATCAATTCACCATCCCTTGTATTGGGACCACACATGTTATTCATTAAAACTCTTTATCGAGTCCTATTTTCCTAATACAACTTTACTCTTCTGTTTAGGCTACACGGCCATGCTTCACTTGCCTCTACACGTGTAAAATTGTTGGAAAGGGGCTGATGATTTGATCCTTCATATGCAATTAAATGATGATGAATCCAGCATTAAGATTTGAGAGATAGTTGTGCCGCGGAGGAGTTGTGTTGGAAAATTGAATTAATTGCCGAAATATTATTTTTCTATCTTGTTCATCAAAGAGTTGCAAAGCATCTTAAAATAGACTTTTAAAAATATGTCGGCGTGCTATGCTGTTGAAACATCTATTTCATTCATTATATCAGCACATGATAGAATGATTCACAAGATTCCCCCTTCCTTTCGCTTATTACGTCATTAATCATAAAAGGCAGATTCATCGTTCTCCATTCACTGAAGCAGATGATAACGCTTCAGATTTTTTTTCTCCAACAACGATACATCATTGATCATCAACTTGTACAATTCATCTTGATTTATATGGTGATTTCATGTATTTCATCTTGCTGCTAAAAAAGCATGGCACTTGCCTGCCTTGACTTCAACGTAGACGCTGAAAATCTAGATAAAAAGCAGTTTGAAACGGTGAATGGGTTTGCGGAAGCGGAGAAGTTTAAGGTGTGATCAAGAATCGAGAGTTTTGTGGTATCTCCATCAAAAAACAAAATACACTGAGGGAGCTTTATTCCCACTACTGCATTCAAATCTACACTTGGTGGAATAATGTGACGACGGTGTGATGGATGATGGTCGTAAAAAGAATGATCTTGATGATTGCACTGTGTGGTGGAGAGCGTTTTTGAAAGTAAAAATGCGTCTTTGTTCGACTAACATCGCCCGCTGCATATTCCCTCAATGTTGGGCTTTTAAGAAGAAAAATCTTTCTGGTATGTTTTAAGTTGATAATAATGTCCAATCCAATTTTGCTCGACTCTTGTCAAATTCTTGTCGAATTCTCATCAAACCATGCAAAGCACCGCATAAAAACCACTGAATCCAACTCTCGTTCTTGTTCCTTGCGTCGCAGCTATGCGGAATGCTGGCTTTTTGTGTGTTATGTGAATGTGCGAGCTTACCCACTTGTTTTTGTGGAGCTTTTAGTTGAATTGCATGGGTTGCATGTAAAACACAAGTTGAAGTTTTTTTATGTGTACAAAGTACAAATGAACCTCTCTGTCAACGTCACCAGCATCAAAACACATTTGCCAATAGTTTGTCTCAAATGTCTCAAATTCCATGAAAATGAAAGGGAAATCTCGGCATTTTTTTGTGTTCATTGGAAGTCAAATTTTCCATGTATCATTATATTTTTCTAGGGAATCGAATAACATCAAGTCAATGCTCCTCATAAAGGAATTGCTTTCGTTGGAATTTTAGACTCAATTTGTTTTTGCAATTGTTATTATATTTCATTTTTCAAGGAATATATCGACCCTATCAAAGGTGGCATTTTTGTCAATTTAAAAAAAAAAATAATCTTGCATTTAATGTTTAGTGAGCGTAAGTCTGACTCAGGTGATCATTGATCTTTTGAATGGATGCGGTGTGAAACACATTTTGCTTCAACTGGTATCATGCATGAGGTAATTAGTTGCCGAACGTCAGAACTAATGATCTCAACAGAACCTTATTGTGTGACAAATTGATAACCGTGCAATAAAGACTTCGATCGTAGGATCTGTTACATTTACAGCAGCTTCAAACAAAGCAATGCCACGTCATCGGGATAAGGTTTGAAAGTAAAATTGAGAAATCGCCCTTTATTTTCGTTTATTGTTGGCATGCAATTTGTTGCCAAATGATTTTTCAAACTTCATTGTTGATTGACATGCATGAAAATTATGTAGCTGATTGTAATGACCAGTCTACAGACCTTTTCATTTCTACGAGCAAAATAAAAACCAGGTGCATTCAAAGAGTAAGTATTTGCTGCCTTGCTTGCCAAAATGCACCACATCTCTGTATATTGATCCCATTTACAATTATAGTTTACTGTTAAGATTTTAATTTAAATTGTTATTCCTCTCGAGAGTCGAAAGTCATTTCATTGATACCATTCCAAAAAAATGCTCGCAATGCAATTGTTTAATGAGCGACCCCTTTTACGAATTTCTGAAGGATGGTATATGACCTTATGTACTCGGGCTCTAGCGTACTACTTCAGAACACCTTCATTCGTCGTTGAATGATTAAGTTGTCTATTTGTGAATATGCATGGTCGGCTTGGGACGGGGATGCACATGACAGTCATATTCAATAATAATAATTAAAATAATAATTTGATGATAATCTGCGGGAGTTTTAACATAAAGTTTTACTCTTCACAACTAGAGCAAAATTTAGGAGCACATGAATTTATTTATTCCTCGTTAAATGTATATTACGTATTACACAACATTACTTTATTACTATGATTTTTCACCTTTCGGCGTCCTACATAAAGTTCTTGTTCGGATGGAGAGAAATATATTTTTATTTACCAATGTTTTTTTACTTGATGGGCTGTACAAATGAGCATAAATATTTTGTTTTTAAAGATTCTTAATCTCAATTCACTCTAGCGACACCCAAATCTCGGAAAAAATACAAAAGTAATTTCACTACTTTTAATATGATCTCATACACGCATTGTACAGATAACAATGTGCACATATCATGCACAAACTTGCGTTCTATTTTAATAAATGAAATAATATGTCTCATTGAGTGAGAAGGACGTTGAATTAGATGGTACCACCTTGATAATGGGCCACCACAACGTCGCCAGTGAAGCCAGAATTAGAAGAGTACTATTGATGTGAGCTTCGAATGGCAATGAAAGTAATGAGATCTCTGCTGATCACCTCTCCGCCCCACTTCTCATTTTCCTTACAATTTCTTACAAGCATCTTCTATTATTGCAATAAAGATTTTTTGTTTCTTAATTTTTCAGGTTTCAAGGAGCAAAATAACTTGAGGGTTTGGGACGGACTACTGAACAAAAATGCGGTATACATTTTTTTGTACCCATATATTATCTACTTGGCTTTATAGAAATATTTCATATTTATCATTATAAATCCATTACTTATTGACTAAGCTGGCCGGCAGCAGACAGTTTTTCTTTGCAATTGAGGCTTATATCTGCAATGTTGTTGATGAAGCTTGTATAACCCAATCAAATTGTTCAGGGTTGGAGTACCTTATGTCAAAGTACATAAGAACCCTTAAGATGAACGAAAACCAACGTTACAAATTTTTATTTTAAGAAGTTTACAATTCAATTGGAGTATTTGTAAATTTGATGATGAGCATGTAGGGAAAATGAAATTTAAAAGGAGTCGATTTTTTAAGCATTGATTTGTACTACTCAAAATAATTTGTTTATATTTGCATCGACGAAACATTTCGTCTGTATACAAAAAAGGAAATCTTTTTACAGAAAAAAATCAACATCTCTGTGCACTGCTGTTGCCAATAATATTACAATGGTATGTGCCAAAACCATTCAAAATCCCATTGATGAAGATGTGGATACAAGATATTCTGATTCCTTTTGTTTCATGCTTCTCTGTCTTAATTTTTGGTTAGTGTGGCTTACAATGTTTTTATTCTGGTTTGCAACCTTTTTTTACGCTGTTTTACAGATTCTTTGAATCGAAGCTACAGTTTTTGCACGGACAGCTCATATATATCGTCATGTCATATTATAATACTATACAGTGGTAATATAGGAAATACTTTCACAGAATAAAAAAAGGAATGCGATAAACCCAAGTGTGGTGATTGTGAGTGGCGATTTTTTCTACAATGTCTACGACGAGGATGAAAGTGACCTCGTTGATCGTATTGGAAAAGAGAGGAATAAAGCATTTTAATCAGATTGTAAAAGTGAGGCCAAAATATTTCTTGTTATCATGTTTCATGTAGCACTTGAATGCATCTCATATAAAACACATAATAAGCACATTTAGATTACACTCCTTTTTCAAACTGGTTTAAATGATGTGAGCAAACCACAAAATTTTGCAAAAGTAAAGACGAGAGTTTGTAATCAAACTTGAGAACCATTTTTAACGTTTTTTTGTGTGTTCAGGCCCAATCAAACATTCCAAGTTTCCCTTACCAACTTATTTAGATTCTTAAGTCGACCGTTTAAAATTTTAAAATTTGTTCTCCTTTTTAGCCCTTCGACATTATAAAGAAGCAAAATTAGCTCAACTTGGACTAGCCAATACTAACCGAATGCACATTTAAGTAAAAACTAGTTCATCATCACATTTTTCATGAAATTGAAAGTTTGTGATAACTGCGTAGCTTGTCGCGACACTGATTCACTTTGACATAATGGAATGCCCATAAACTTGAACAGACATGGATTTAAATGTACCATTTCAATGTTAATAGTAAAAATAGTCATTGATGTTGATTATTAATAGTAAGGATAAAATGCCCATTATCAGATCAGAAGCTGCCTTCTCTGTCAAAGCTGTCATGGAAAAGCCTTGTGAATATTTACGAAGGTGCTATAGCCCTTTGACCAAAAAGGTGCTCTGCTACTGTCACTATCTTAATGATATAAATTCATTGTTGTTTCTTTATGGATTGGGACATGCACAGTAGTAATTTAGACATTGCTTGAGTACTTGATTACCTGAGCGTAATTGTCATTTTATATAACATTTCATAACTGTCTAATACACCTTGTCATGGCAAGTCATTTGAGAAACTCAAACTGCATTGTAGCACAGGCCGACGTAGCACACATGGCGACATAACGATTGATCTTGTTGTCCAAGTTTGAACCAAAAATAGAAAAAAATTGTTTGTACAAATTTAGATCTTATCCCAGCCAAAGATTGTGTTTAAGGAAAGATCACAAGCTAACAAGATACTTATCATAAAAAAGTTTACATTGCATAAAGTTGTACAATATCGTCTCACAGTATCAGCAGCAATAGAAGAAAGAACTGCATACGTCAACTCAAATTCACCACTGGTTACTTCATCAGCGTGATGGTTTAGTACAAATATAGAATGAAGTATAAAAAATACAAAAATCCTTGGAAGGTATTTCTTATATAGCAAAAGTGCCAATTTTGGTGCACCCGGTGTGTTTTGTCTGACATTATATGTCTTGATAATGTATTCCCTTTTGATCTGTTGAACTCCCAAAATGAAAATCTGAAAGGGAGTGCAATCGAGTATTTATATATGTTATTCATAAACACGGTAGTATACACCACGCACGACTACTACAAGCGTTGCAGCTCATTTTTTCCCTTTGCGTGGACCACCATCGACAAAAAAAAACCTAAATTGTGATGTTTTTCATTACAACCTTATTTTACCGATCTGCTCAGTTAAGGAAGCGGAGAATGGTGCATTGTATGTAGAAAGATATTAATCTGATTTGGCTCACACAACTCGACTGGGCGTGTCCCTTAAAGTGTGCTATTCATTATTTAAGCACTGTCTCGGTAAAAAAAATCCCCTGTCTTCGATCCGTGATGACAAAGCTGCTTGTTGCGACTAAATGTTACAGTTACATTGTTGTACACGAAATATAAGAGAGAAGACTTTATTCAATAGGTTTGCCATGGATGCATAAAAAACATGTAATGTTGGATAATATAAAGAAATGTCATACTGCATTGCGAACAGTTTGCTGTATAAACTATAACGATATATTTTGATTGTTTATTTTCCACGCTTGCCTTGCCACCAATGCCAATATCAATGTGAAGAGAAGATGGTAGGAAATATGAGGATTCACGAAATTTGCATTTATTGAATCAACCTCTTTAAATTCGTTCGTTTTCTGAGTTGCCATTACATAATGGCTATTGTGTATGCACATAAGAATGAGTTATTGTGTTGACTCCTTCCATACGACATAAAAAAGAACCTTGTAGTTTATAGACTATATATGTTCAATGTGATGCGAGTCAAGTACACACAAGGGATTGTACATGACAAGTTTCATTTTAGGATTCCATGGAGCGATTAGTTCATTTGTTCATTTTTGGAAATGATGCAAAAACGAATAAACCGTAATGACATTTGCATAAAATGCATTTTGCATCAAGCAGATTGTTAAACAAGATTAATGATTCACGTTATCCTTGAAAGTACACAGAATTCTTCCCTAATTTGATTTTATAGCAAGCTGTTTACGCAAAGCTTGTGCCAATATGCGTTAATATGTCAGTGAAAATTAAGCAAGTTGGAGTCGCGTCCGCGACAATAATTTTCAATAATTAGAAAAGTGGTAATAGCATAATATAGTAGTTTCCACTAAGGTCTTGCGTGAAGGGCACCTTCAAATTGGTTTTGGAGGCGTTGAGAGAAAGCAAGCTTTTTAAACGGGATACATGTCTGCAAATAACAACTGTGAACTATAATTTTGACAACGTTTCATGGCTTACGGAAGGTTCAAGCGAGGAACAATGTGTTTATTTCTTCGCTGCGGAATGCTTTTCATTTGCACCCAAACTAAATTATAGTTTGAGGTAAACTTAAGGGTCTATTATGAAGGGCACGTATGAAACGTTCATAACAAAATAAGCACTTTGAAGCTCATGAAATTGAAAATCCAAAAATTAGCAGTAGGATGTTCAGCCCATTGTCTGAATTTCGCTACAGAACAAGTAGACACATATGGACACAACTGACGATGCAATGGCATTATAATTTGTGTCTAGTGCGAAGAATGCCACATATTCAGTGCATCATATCAACAATGAACAGTCGCACCGCATCGTTTGAACAGAGATCCTCAAGTCGAAATTCAATTTCATCTTGGCATTTATCGTCAAAGTCCCTTCATGCTCCTTCTCAATCTCCCTTTCCTTTGAGTTTTCAAGGTCTCTTGTAGCAACACGACTAGGTTAAAATTAATTTGCTCAAAACTGACAAACAGAAAATGAACATGGTTTGGGGCGTGTGGTTAGACATTCACACACAAAAAATATTGTATTCATTATCCATAACCGCGAGGCTCCTTGTAAACATAAATAAATGCCAAAGTGCCATTGATAAAAATCGGGTAACAATACTACTTAAAGCTTGTAAAATTGGACAAAATAATATGAATATTGAGTGAATGCTAGCAGCTATATGGTCTCATAGATTGCACATCGCTTTAATTTCATTTACACAAGCTAAAATATGGTTCGCATTGAAAAACGTGTTGTATTAAAGTCATTCAGCTTTTTAGGCATAGGTCTCCCCAACTCATTGTGAAAATAGCTTGCTCGCATGATGTTCTGCATTTATAAAAGTGAAGCTCGTTCATTTATCATCAGAGTGCTTCAACACATCCACTAGCTCCAAATTGCACGTATCCGAGAATTAGAGCTTTGATGATGAGTGAAAGAAATATGTATCGCTAACCGGACGCCGAGCATAGTCAAATGGTAGTAGGTACTGAAGGGAAGGGAAACAGTACAATGAGCACATGAGCAGTCGGAATTTGTGCCAGTCTCAAGACCAGTTTTGCCAGCTGCAATTATTGTCGTCCGCACAATATCTGTTACATTGGACTGAAAGAAAATCATGATGCCATGACATTTTAAATATCCTTCCTTTTGCTTATTGTCGCTCAGCTCTTCTGTCACTCTCTGTAGCCATTGTATTCTTCTTGCTTGCTTTCATATAAAGTGGTAAGGTGGTAGTGGTTACACGAGCAACTTGTTCAAAAACGATCACAGAGAATATATACACACAACAAGTGGAAAAGTAAAGAAAATAGGGCTTTTCTCAATTCTCGTCTTCTTCCAACTTGTAAAAAGTGTGAAATAAATACTAGACTAGCTAAACTGGCTTTGTTGTTTTCTAAAACTATGTAGTATATTCCTTTTCTTCTACCATATAGCAAAACAACGAGTCGGTTTGAATGAAATTTGCTTCTTGGTGAACTACCAAACTACCATCACGAATGTTGTCTTTTCATCCTCCTCTTGTGTAGCTCTCTCAATCACAAAAAACTATCAGTGAATGACCAAGGTGTGCCAATTTCCGTAAAAAAGGAAAAAAATTTCACTCTACTTTTTTCAAATCGAGAAAAAGAGCCACACCATTTAGCATCAGCATGTAGTGTTCGGGAGAAGCCTAGTGTGAAGATGATTTTTTTGGTGGCGAAGGAAGCAAAAATGTGAATGGATGTTTGTGGAGGAGGATCAATTTTTATCTTCTCAAAAGAAAGGGAACAACAGGTGCTGCACTGTCCATTTATTTGAGAAATGACTAGCTTACTATGTACAAGTATACACAAGCCCAGTTGTCAATAATAATTGAGATCACGGGTAAATAAAAGAGGAAGCGGGAGGATAACGGTTGTTCATTTAAAAGAAAGAACGTGTTTCGAGGAGAGTCTGTCAAAGTGTGCCTCATCAAAAACGATTCCCTGGTGAATGCATCTACTTCAGTTGGCTCTTAACTCTTAATGCAGGAGTAATTTGTTAACGTCAATTTAAAAAACAAAACAAAAGGCAGCCACCTTCTTTGCTGATAGTAAATGCATTGGAGAACAAATGAAATGTAAATATGTAGGTAGATAAAAAAAACCAAGGTGCTGGTTGTAATAGTATATATTTTTTCCTAGTCATTAATTCATATGCGTTGCATTGTTGTCAAAAGTATAATTTCGTCGTGAGTTTGAAGTACATGGGGGGACGCTCACAATACTCACAAACAAATCTTTTAAATTGTAAAAGCAACTCACATGTTATGTCACAAGAAGATAAATACTTGGCTGTATGCTACCTTTTGATTCCTTATTATTGCTATGTTGTTTATAAGGAATTAAATCAGAATGGTAAACAATGCGTATTCGAAATGCTCAAATTTCCCATATAACAATGATAACGTGCAAGGTAGCGCGTGTGTAAAATGTGACATATGAGCAAGTTGGTAAAAAATTAGGTTGGAGATGCCAGTGTTCGGGCAAACGAAGTAGTAATAATAAAAGGATGCGCTCACATTCGCATGTTATGTATGGTCAATCATGGAAAATAAAAATAAAAAATCATCCGGTAGAAGTAATAATCCTGGTGTAATGAGGCTGCGACCTTTCTCCTCAGGCGGCGTGACCCCGTTCATTGAGCACATGCATCGTTTTACCCATGTTCGCCATTTATGCAGAGACTCCACTCTTGAGACGCCGTGTAGCATTGGGAAGAGGAGGTGCTGTTTAACGAACTGTATGTTGCACTATTACAGCTCATCATCATCACCATCATCAACGTCTTCCTCGTCGAATCGTTAGTGATCTAATACTTGATATTTTACTTTCTTACGTGTTTGTGCCAGATACTTATTGCATTATACGGCCATCAAATGCGCATCTTGACTCAAGAGAATGTATTATTAGCAGGAGACCGCATGCAAATGCAACAATGGAATCGTAAGTAAATGGTGGTAGGAGTGAAAAAGCGATTGTAATGGATATCTCGAGAAGAAACGCATGCATGACAAGTGTATATGTTCGAATCATGCAGTTTCCTCATAAAATCCAAATGTAGAAAAAGCGAATGAGTGTGTCACTAAAGCCGGCTATGCACAACACTATATCCCTTCAACGACCAACTAGTTGTCATTGATGACGTACCATTCAAGCCGAAAGAACTTGATTCCATTCTGCTGTAATAAAAAAAGAAAACAAAACCGATTGGTAAAACAGGATGAGTTAATTGAGTTGTGTGCGCGTGGCTTACTTTCATTCTCGTATTCTGCTTTTACTACTTTAGTCTCTTGCTTTAGTATTAAACGTTAAGAGATGGGATGTGATAGGTGTGATGCATAGGTGTTTTTATTAAAAGTGCATTGTGGTCGGACTGATAGGGATATGAGATGTGAGATGTTTGCTATCTCACTTTTGCAGAGATGTTCTCTTGCTTAGGAATTGGCAACTGCATAATATTGCATTTTTATGCTGGTGGCATAATCCTTGAGAAGAAATACCGCTTTTGGATTTTTGAAGAAAACCCCCCCCCCCACATATATTAAACAAAGATTACATTTATACTGTTCTGTTCACATGCATCTATGTGGACCACATTCGTATTCAAAGAATAGTAGAAAAAAATGGCACACGCAATAAAATCCCTGCGCAATCAATACGTCTCAATTCAATTCAGAAGTGATTTGAGAGGACCCAGGGATAGAATTAAAGGAGTTCATGTTGCAGAGCACCTTATATATGTACAGTAATAAATATATATGTACTTCCTCACTATATTAGTTTTTTTGGTTGGGCTAACTGTATTAAGCAATTGTTAACAATGTCATATAATTTCGTAGAGAATTAACTCCGATGGTATTTTTTCTGGTTAAGCATTTTTAATTGATTGATTAAACTATTTACGGAAGGCAACTGTTACGCATGCATGTTCAGTTCAGGCCTGCCTTTTGCGCCATACCGGTTTGCTCACGTTGTCCTCATTTTCTACCATGCATCAACTATCAACCTGCCGTTCTTCATAAGAATTTTTGATGGGATAAATGAAGCCGTATGAGATGGAGTAGGAGAAGGGATCTTGACCGAATTAACCATACACATATGGTTTCACCACTTATCAGAGTAATGTTTGCTTAAGCTAAGATTTGCAATCAGAACTCTTCCTAACATAAATATTTTGCTATGCAGATGAGAGCGATAGTCTAGAAAATTATTTATGATGAGGAGGAATGAACCTATTTTGCATATATCTTAAATCCGAATACATTTGCATATGTTTATCATAATAGTTAGCTTTGCTTTTTAAACGGCTCATATATTCCATTTTTTATTAAAGTTACATCGTGAGATAAACTATTGAGTCACAATTTTCAAGTTATGTAAAAGTACCTATATCATCATGAATATAGCGCAAGAATTTCTGACCTTTGTGAGTTTGTGCTTTGGAAAATTTTCCAATCTTTCTCTTTGCAACTTGAGATTTACAAGTTAATGTAATGTAAGAGGATATGAATGCTTGATTATGATTTAGAAACTAACTGCGGATAAACGATTTGAAAGGTCCCTCTATAATTATAAAATGAATGATACCGGTGGTAGAATGACACCTCCATGGAAATTGCGGGTATGCAGAGGTGGGTAAAATTTAATGAACTTGCCTAGCAAGACCATCGACCTACGACTCCCCATGTTTTTTATAATGAAGGTAGCGTGGGTGAGCAATTTCCATGATTATGGTTGGTGACTATAAAATCAACCTACCTACTACTTGTGTGTCTTACATCGCATATCATCCCAATGTCAAGTGACTAACTCATTTTTTTGTATGCACCACCACAGCCAAGTTGAATCAACTTTGGGGTTCATTTATTTCACATGGAAAGGGCTAAAATGCAAATAGCGTTGCATTTAAAAATGTTCAAACATTTTACGCTAGTTATACGCCAATGTCTTTGTTCCAAAACTAAATCCTATGGAAGGGTAAACCTGAGGTGACGATAACTCTTAATTACTTTTGTGATGATAAGGTTATGATCGTATCACACGGTGACTCATCGATTTTTGGTGATAAGGTCCAATTAGCTGACTATAATGTAATTCACTGAGTACAGTATCCTTCACTCACACTTGAAAGGTGAAGCGCATACCGTGCCCAATGATAAAAAAATTAATAAGGTTGGTTAACTTTAGGTTGTTGTGATGTGAATATCAATTGCTTTGCTTGATTCCTCAAGCTATTTGTTTTGGATGTGATATGTAATATGTATGATTTATGCAAAAGCCTATTCTGACTGGGAACTAATCAACGTGCAACGCTAGAGCAGAGCTATGAGTCAAAACAGCGTTATGACGATTATAATAAAGGTCAATATCACAAATAAAATCGAATGGTTTGTGATTCGACAAAAAGAGCACGTATTCGTTCAACACCACATAAAGTACTTGTTTACGTCAATTAGCACAATTTCAGTTGTTTTTCATCGTACAGATAATCCTTTAAGCGAGTTCAAACATCTTTTGCATGGCACGTACAAAAGGGAAGAGTTTTCAAGACACGTGTAAAGAACAGAAATATACAAATTTTCACTTAATTCATTCATGCAGTCGGCTAGCTAACGGGGACAGAGTTGATCAATCTACTTTAAAACCTTGTATTTTCTTCAGTTTCAGTCAAATACATCCAAAGGTTTTATTACAGCTTCAACTTTTCAGCTTCCCCAAAAAACCTGCCGTTGTTGATCATGTTACAGAAAATGTTCAGTTTTGAAAAACGAAGCTGTGTAGATAGATTAATTGATTCTTTAAAAGTTCCTAGTGGCCAGTTTGTAATTCTTGTCTGTAAACTCACTTCATCCTTTCCTACTATATTCCTACATTTCTATTGTTGTTGCACCTCTAGAAAATCACGATTTTTTCTCTTTTCAAACGTAGCATGATTTTCAGAGAATAGATAAAGATTTCCTTTTCACTTTTAAAGTTGTTCACAATACAAGTACACAACACGCATGTCTATATATAAGAGAGAGAATGATACCATGTCTACAAGTCTAATGCAATAAATGCCCATGTTGGTTTATCTCTTCTAATTGCATATAAGGATTTTCTTTAAAAGGTTTGTTTTTTCAGGCAAAGTGAAATCCAGTAAACTTTCGTAACATGATGATAGTTAACGAATACTGATTATAATGATGTGATGAAGATGAAGGCGATGAGAACGTTTATTTGTGATATCTGTTAAGCACACCATGTTGAAATGATCAGTGCAACAGTTGCATATTATATACTGGTTTTTGTTATTCTATTTTTTTATCCACTGTCAATTCGTTCACCTTTTTGAATTAATATTCTTGAGTTGTATGCCAATGGCTTTAAATTTTTCTTTAAAGTGGTGAACCCTAATTTACATGAAAAAACAAAACAAAGCACAAAAAAAATCTGGCAGAAGGATATAGCTCGACCTTTTCTAACAAGAATATCCACATTTACGATAAAATAAAAGGTGCTGCTTGATTTCTTCTATGCAGTCACTCACTCAGATAAGATTACTTCGACGAGGAAGGAAGTGCAAGAATATTTGTGAGTTTAGTCGTTTCATTTTTCAATACTAGCGTGAGACGACGACGGCAGTAATGGGCGAGTTTTATCCTCTCCCCCACGATTCTCGGCTAACTTGCACATTGTCAAATAAAATTTACCAAATCATATGAATACTAATTTCTAATTATGCCCAGCTGTTCCCTCTTTAATTTCTTGTGGGACGCATTGTTGCATATTATGATTTGGTTTGGTATAGTAACTTGCAGTACAGTTAAGATCGCCGAGTTGAATAATAAGTGATAATGTTGATAATGACTGTGATTTGTCTGTGTATATCCCACTCAATACTAATCCCTGCAGCATTTCCTTGTTTCGCTGATAACAACAATGAACTTACACCTCTCATGTTAGTGTAACCTCAGCTGTTCAATGATAGCGGGTGTAATAATGCTGGACGATCATCTGCATTTAAATGCTACTGCTGCTGATTAGAAAAATGGGATTTTCTTGTAGTGCCACAGAGAAGTACGTGAACATCAACGATGATGTTGCCCTTGGCAAGAATCCTAAATACCAGACCGGAATACAGATCTGAATGTTGGACCTGAGAGAAGAGGGTATTTTGTCAGTCTTTGCTAATTCGCTGAATAAGAAACAAAGCATTAGCTAATTAGTACCACTGAAACACACACGCACGCACGATTTGATGGGATGTCATGTACTCTCTCACAGTGGGAACATAATTATTACGATGTATCCAAAGTAGTGAGTCGTGCTGGCAATGTGAACAAAAATCTCTACAAGAGGAAAAACACAGTCAATATTTTATTTCATCAAGTTGTTTCTCATTCGCCATCAGCAGTAATCATAGTAGCCGATATTTCATTCATGTGGTTTTTTTGTACATTGGGAGAGGAAAAAAATTTGTCGGTTTTTATACCAACAACGGGAAAAGATAACACGTTCTCTTTATAGGGAAACAATAAACATTGATTAGGTATTGGGCTGGATAGTTGGATACTCCATCATGGTCGAAGACACAATAAGGAAATATATGTGGGATGTTGTCTACTCCTTAACCACCTTGTCTTGGTATAATGTCCTGTCCTTTCCTACAATTCTGTCTCGTAATCATCAACCGTCATCATCAAAACAATTTCAGACATTCAGTGTATCATTCCACCCGTAAATTTCCGTACCATCAAAAGCCCACAAAAATAAAAGGGTTGTTCCTGAAAAAATATAATACAAATCGCCTTTCATCATCATCATCAATTGTATTGAGTTTTGAAATTGGGAAGACGTTACACGTGGAGAAGAAAAGAGTTGTGGTGATAGCGACAAGCATAACTGAGGACGTTGTACTAAACATTAATACTGGCTTTTACGAATATCATATAGAGAAAAAATATATAATATACGAATATGTACGATATGAAGAGGATAAATGTTAGTAGTGAACTTGGTGTTTGTTGCATGACGCTGTTCGCTGTTGTTTGTGGGCTTGAGCATTCATCAGATTTAAGTTTGCTAAGCAGAGTTGTTTATGTGTGTGTGTATGTGTGAGGTTGAAAAATGCATTATGATAATCCATATTGCTTACAAGTCGAACTTGACTTGAGTGGAGTCGAGACTCATGTGTCCCCTTTTTCTTTCAAAGGTATTTCAAACTGTGCACATGAGAATTGTGATGTATATCATGTACTTAAGCACATTGGGAAGCACTGACAATGTACAAAGAATACAAAGTACGGCTTGGTCGGATATTTCCACAAACTGGTTAGTAATCACAATCAGTTCTTGTATTTTACAATGAAATTGATACTCGGCTCATGTACGCACGCTGTATTCCTGTCAATGTCTATGCAAAGCCAACACACTAATAAAAATGTATCTCTAATTTGAAGTTTATTTTCTCATCAGACACGTATGCATACAATGTGCGGTAAAAGAAAATGTAACCAGGCTGGGGAAATTATTTAAAGGAATGAATGACTAGAAATTCCTAAACAATCGTGCACAATTACCGAAAAAAAGGCAAACTGGGCTAATGATAATGTTACTAAGAAAATTTACAATTTGATCTCTACCTTTGATCTCAAAACCTGAATGGGTGAGGGATCGGATTTTACTGGGGAACATCACACATGAGAAAATATATGATGTGTGTCTTTTTTCAGAAAAAGTGATATTTGCTTTGTTTAACTAAAATGAACTTCGGTCTCTGGGCAAATTCCGTAATCAAATTGTATTCATAAGACTCTTCCGAGTTGTTCAATGGGTCATTAACATTTTACCCGTATTAAATATGTGCTCATAATGAAGTCGGCAATACATTGAATATATCGTCCTTAAAATTAGCATCATTGTTGTTTGTGAGTTTATCAGTTAAAATTGTACACTTGTTTGTAACTCCAAGTATACAAGGCTTTAGGCTTGACATTAAGGTTTACAAAAATAGTTTTGCATCCTCTGAATCTTTCATTCCCCCTCGGAGCTCTTTGCTTGGACGCTCTTTTAATAACATTTCTTCTCTGCTGGTAAGGCAGTTTGCTTTAAGGATTATTTTTGTCTTGGTGGTGTCAATATTTCATAGTAGTATGTACATCATAGCTGTATAATATCTTGTTCACCAAACTTTATCTTGTTTTTGATTGCTTGTCATTATAAAACTGATTTTCTACTGACCCAAAGAGGTATAAATATAAATATAGCAAGTGCTTCTTGTTTCCTATTGTTTGACAAGCATAGCAGCAAATTTCATGGTTGCTGCATGGCAAAGCCAATTGCATTTTTTTCTGTTTTCATATGTTTGCAGTTACCATTGGATAAAAAAAACTAAATTTTCCTGCATAATACAATCATTCCTAACAGTTTTGGTAGATCCATTTCCACAGCTTGAAACTGGTGTTGGTGGTAACATAACACTAATTTTCTCCAACTGTGTATGACTAGCGTAATAACATTATCACCACCAAACGATCGCATGGGGTGGGTGGCTTTTATTTATTCTTCACAAGTTGTTCTTCATGAGGACAAATCATTTCAAAGTGTTGTGGTTGATACTGGTATAAATGGGGAACAACATTATGCATTAGGCATTTTAAAGAAGGAAGCAACAAGTTACCAATGTAAAAAAATGCAAATAGCTCACACCAGCAAAGTGTTAGCGAATACCAGAGAGGAAAGGAACAACGATGTCAGTGCAAGTTGAATCACACAAGGAATTAGTAAAATGGTAATAATCATAATAATCACGGTATGCAAGGCATGGCGTTCATTCTTTTTGGTTTACATATTTCACTCGTTTGTACCCTTTTTATGTGCTGTGTGAATTTTCCACAGAGAATGCGGTTTTTAGTTCAGTTAGAAGAAAAAGCTAAGGATTTTTCTTCAAATTTTGAATAAGGGAGTTCCTCACCAGAAAGGAAAAAAGGATGGCTGGGTGCAACTATTACAATTACATTATACAAAAATATGTTATCCTCAAACATCGTTAATTCCAATATAATACATTATACATTGCAAGCGTGTAACATCTCTGTTACAGATATGCTTTGCAGGCATGCATTCAAAAATCTCATGGCAACTGCTAACTTGGTCAGTCCTGCTCTTGCAATATTATAAAGAAAACTGGCAAGAAATTATTTTTGTTTGACTGATGAACAAGAGTGCATTCTCATACTCCTGACAAATGTTTGCAGGAAGGAATCTCCTTTACAAACTTTTACAACTTTGTTGACGACCTTACTGTTTTAGCAAAAATTTTATGTGCATTTATTGAGAAACATAATAGTGTTGCTTTGCATTGTAAGGAGAGAGAAAAAACTTACGTTAATTGGTAGTCATGGTCTGGGGGTATGAGTGAAACAAGATGTGTGACATGGTTGAAGCGTTTATAAAGGAAAGTAACAGTATTATTTGTACAAGTAATATTGTCGGTCGGCATGCTTATATTTCCCCGTAATAAGTCCTGTTGAGCAATGTCGGAGAAACATAAAACACGAGTGAATCTAACACCTTCAATGTCTAATGTGGTGCTACTGTAGGGTACTCTTGACAATGATTTTTTTAATGCCTATAATTATTCGATGCAATTAATTTTTATATTTTATTTTTGCGAAAACGATGTCTTATTAATAACGAAATTGTCCATAGGAAATTGCTAGCTATATTATTTCTTGATGACTTTTCTTGTACACAAGCATAAAATTCACTTTATTTCACCTGAACAAGCAGGCATTACCATTGATGATGACAATGATAACGAGATTGTGTACATCAAAACAAAAGGCTCAGGAGTGGAACAGCTTCTGTTTGGTTATTAACTTGCAAACTTTTATGATTAATGACTGCATATGCAAAAGGAGAGAAATGAATTTCATCCGTAGTACACAAAGAAAATGGGTAATTATCGAGTAATTTACTAGATGCACTTATTATTTTTTTCAACAATGGTATGCGCAACACCTTTACATCGTTTTAATTCTCATCGACAATTGAGTGGTATGCCATTCCATTTTCAATCCATTAAAACAGCTAATTGAAAAATACGAGGGTTTCTACTATTTTGCTGATAACTCGGAGAATTATTAAAAGTCGTCGTACTAATTTTTATGCAAAACAAATCAAATTGCTGAAAGAAATCATAAAGTAATTGCCTGCCTTTCCGAAAGTGCTACTTTAAGTCGGCTTCCCATGCTCCATTCAGTTTATACTTTTATTGTCTATGCATTCCTATATAATTAATCCTTCATCTTCTATTGAACGGGATAACAGAATGAGGACGGGGCTGTCGAGATGGGTTAGTGTAAACCGAAAATGGCAATTTGATGGAATGCGGATCAAGCCATATTTGGCATATGAGAGAATCCATAAAAGAAAATAAGCTGCTTTATAATAACCTTTCACACATACCTGTTTACAAACTGGTAGCAGTGATTATCATCATCATGATTATATATTTATACATATTTTAATTTTGTTACATTGCTCAAGCCAACTTTACCCTAGATCCCGTAAAGAATAAACCGTCTTAGGTCTGGCGCTTTTTTGTGTCAGTTCCATGCACTTGTGGAAATGTGATTACATTATTATATGCATATATACATAAAGGAACTTACCGTTTTGTAAAGGAACTCTCGGAGGACAAATCAAGTTGTGAACTTACTTGGAGTTCCAATTTTCTGAAGTTAATTTAAACTAAAAAGCCATTACATGTGTTGATTGTCGTGTTTCTTTGAACTTTACACCACGTTGATTTTTATAGTTCCTATTTAAATTTTTCTACCGTAGAACCATTTCAAGTGATATGATGTCACCTTTTCTCTATACTAACTTGTACAGCCACAGCCGTCGTTTTATCATTCTAAACTTTTTAACATCATGAAATTTTCTCGCCGCTATTGAAGAGTGTCTCTGTGTTCACCTTTTTAGGTAGTCATTCTCTGCAAGTTGATTTTGATAAATGACGTGACGGACTTAATACGGATATTTTATATTTTTACATTTAAAACTAGAAATCATTAGGATTCCATGTGGATGGTGAACTAAACTGATTGAATCGTTTATTTTTATTTTTTGAGTTCTAAACGTGTACAAAAAAGTTTTCTGTTCAATGTGTGCCAAACACTGTGCTGTTTTTATCACTTGCCGCCAGTAGATTGTTTATTTTGAAGCTAGGCAGAGAACATTGCATTGCGTCCAAAACTATTTTGGAAGAGTGGATTTGCAGCGAGAAGTAGATTAATGGGAGCGTATAAGTAGAACAGTTTTATGACTTTCCTCACTGAATACGGTCAACGTACCAAGGCAATTTCGTAAGTGGATGTCATTCTTTTGGTTTTGTTCTTAAATTCAAGGATCTTGCGATAGTCAAATACATACCATTTAAAATTTCCAAAACTGGAAGATTTATTTTTGCAATGTAAGTATAATACAAGAAAGGCTTCTTATAAGATATGCATGTTCAACTTTTAAATTAAATTATTGAGGTGATAGTCAATGTGAATGTGTGGCTTGCCGTGATTTTATTTAAATGAGTAAACTCAATATAATGGCGAAATATGAAAGTCGATGACATCCAGCTGCTCGTATAACTTACACAAGCTTTAATTGGTTGGGAACATTAAAGTTTTTTTTAAAAGAATATAACCAAACAATGGAAAGGCATTTATGACGCTTCCTTAAAGTTCCACTTATTCGACTCAAGGTGTGCAGTAGTAAGTTATTAGATTTGCTTTCATATATAATCAAGAAGTGGGCAATGTTGACTGGCAGGTTATTATAATACTCAAACACCACATTTCTTTCTCATCTTCTCCAGTATTTTCCATGAACTATATGAACCCGTAAAAGAGTACAATGGGACTGAATATACATATATTAGCAAGACTTCAATAGTATCACTCCGAGTTACGATGTTTTTCGTATATTTTGAAGGTACTCTCTCATTTCCCACCCCGTTAAAATCTGTTTTATAGACCATAAAATTTCTCCTTTCCATCCTCCATCATTTCCATTTCCCTATCCTTTGGTGTACGCTCAGAATTTTAATGCGCTGTGCAGAATTGGACACACTCCAAGTTAAAACTGTCTGCAATGGCTTTAGCAAGCGTTGTCGTCAAATTGACGTGAGCCAGGTAACAAACGCGGCAAAGTTCGGTAACATTTATCTGATAGCATATTTGCTCTAAATCTAAAAACATACTTGTCGAGCATATAATGTGGGGTTTGATGTTTTCAAAAACAAAATCTTTATGGCAAATATTGTCAAAACGGAATGGTCATTCAACCGTGTTTTCATTCTTTTTTCTTTACAGTGAAATTACTGAAAAATAATAGGCCCGTATTTGAGAGACCATCCTCATCAAGGAACTCTGTCTAGTTTGCAGCCTACTCAACGAGATCGGGAACGTTCTTTCAACCCCGTGACGAGAAACAAGGTGGGAACACAAGAAACAAAGTGAAACTATCAGCAAAATCGCAGATCTGCGATAAAAGCATCAGAATGGTTGAAATGAAGAAATCTTCGTACTACGTTCTCTTCCTTGGTGCAAAGGAAAGTAAAGGCCTTCGAGGTCCTCACTACATAGAACCGGTACTCCAATACTTTGTGTCACAAGAGTCACGCATGCAAGCACTCAAAGTGACCCTTCAAGTCAGTAACAAAGGTTTAAAGATAATTCCTTGCAACCAACGAGTCGTTGGGGTGAACTCTGCCTCAGAAAACAATAGTCAGAGTGAGAAGCACTTCATTCCTCATCATGCCATCACCTGCGTTTTCCAAGCGCCACCACCAAACGATGACATAGTCTCGTGTATTCTTCTCATTTACAACCCCGATACGAAATGCCCCGTTCATGTACACTGTTACAGGTAAGTTGTTGTTTTGATTATAAATATTTGTTTTTACTATCATGCATCCTTCTTCTAGCACAAGTATAAAGAGAGATTCAGTTGGGAGCATGCTTATGATGATCAATTGGGCAAATTAAAGTTTTACCTTGTACAGCGAAAGAATATTTTTTCTGATAAATTTCACTTCTCCTCAATTTCTCATGTTTTCGCACACGGACTATTCATATACTTTTTATTTTGGCAAGTACATTGATAAGAGCCTAGATTGTTCATATCATCTATACAAATACTGGTGTGGTGAGTGTGTTTTACATTGTGCATCTTTGCGTCGTCATCTTTTTCTCATTACTGTTGGCGTGCATAGGTACGTTTAGTGCATCGGCTTTACTCACAAGGAATTGTTTTTGTGGGGTCTAATAAATGAATGAGAAACACGAGTGCATAATATGACAACAGTTGTACTTGAATGCACACATAAAAATGTTGCATAGTGAACGGAAAGTTGGTGAATGTGAAATTTTCAACTTCCGTTGTCTTTTGTTTCAAAGTATTGTATTGAATTCAAATCTAACCCTTGTAATTCCCAAGCATTCTCACACAGAATATTAGCTAACCCCATGGGATACACACCTTATGTTATAACTTATAAGTTACAATTAAAATACAAAAAATGTGACTAGTTTTCTAATTTAATGCTAGCAAGGAAAGGATTTTTGAAGGGAATTCTATGCATTTTCTCAGTAGGAAGTTGCACTCTGTGTGTGATTATGCAACGAAAATTACGCTTCAATGCCTTCATAGTTCATGACACTTGAGAAAAACCAACACGTGATGTATCTGTCAGTCATCATCAGCAGAAGAAAAAAAACTTTCTGTTTGGCCATAAATTAAATACTTATGTTGATTCCTGATTACCTCAAAAAATATTTTGTCCTTATATGCAACATTGTGAATTGAAATTACTGCCAGTTGTTGGACGATGAATATTATGTTTTGTCAGAAAAGGACGTATTGTAGATTAACGTATTTACAGCATGAAATCATAAAATAGGAAATCTTTAGAGAATTCATATATTCACCACTCAATGTCACTTGTAAGCTATCAACAGCTCTTGAGTGAAGTTTTTGAAGATGACAGTTTTGTTCACATGCGCAATTCACCTGTTCCCACTAATGATCCCTTTCCGTAGCTCTAGCAGGTGCTAAAAAATTAACGTAGTTCTTTGTTGACCATTATATTAATCCCTAATAACCTGGATCCTGGTGGTTGAGGGTTTGGTCATTTCAATGTCACAAGTGATTGGCATGGAATGCACAAACTCTAAATCAGCCATAGACTTACAACTCACAAAATCTTGAAAGCTACAGTATTTATGACATATTTAGCTATAATAAGGTTACATCAGCTTGATGCATTCAGATAGGTCGTAAAAGACGGTCGACTTAATTTACGATGCTGGCTCAATGATACACGCCCAAGGATAAAATACAAATATACTATCTTGATAGTAGAGCACAACTTTTATTGGATTGGTAACTACTTCATTTTCCATTTCTCTTGACCAGGGACCACGTTTTTTGCAAACTATAACTAGGTGAATATATAGGAACTCCATAAAATGTATTACATCATTATATATGTCTCTACAGAACTATGACATGCAAAGTTTTTCTCAAGTATTTACACTTGACCTCGAAATAAAGTCATCTTGGAAGTTACTTTAAATGCAAATAAAACATTGCGTAACTAGATCATCAGCAAGGTTTTGTATTTTCCCGTCCCTTCACATAATTATTATGCATCTATGTGCATTCTCTAGTTTGTGCTGATTAAATCTGAGAGTGCATATATGTTTAGGTTTATATACACATATACGGGATTATTGCATGAGTTCAAGAACGGAAGTGACTAATTTTTAAAAATTATGTTTATGAAGCTTCCTTACGCTTACATTATACATATTTATGGTTGCATGTTTATTTGATTAGATGCGACTCGTCCGAGACAGCAGCCGTGTTGAAGGAGCAACTTGAGCAATTAGTGAATCGGGAGGATAATCAAAAGAAATTTCGTGAAATTGAAACAAGGCTTCAGTCGAAAGGGCTTCTTCCATGCCATAGTCCTTCTAAAGGACGAGATCGAGGAACGCCAGACTTTGACTGTCGAACATCTGACTCTTCTGAAAACTCAGATCGGGGATTTGGATCAGGCTCGGGATCTTCGAATTTAACATCGGATCGAATCGCAACTCTATATGATTCTTTAGCTGCAGAACTGCGAGAGAAGCTGAGTGCAAGGAAACGGAACACGCCTTTATTATTTCCTCCTCGGGACTATGACACAATCCACCGACAACGTGGTAATCTTATGGGGATCGAGATACGTCGCTGCTCCAACCCTGCTGTTGTTGGGGCAACTGGAAATAGACGATCATATGCGTCACGTGAGCAAGAATCTTGTGGACGCTCTAGTGGCATTGGATCTACTGAGGATAACTGCAGTCCAATTCATGATGCTTTAATGGAAAACAATGCTGTGCCATCTTCATCTGAAGGTAAGCTTATTATGCGATTTTCTAGAAAGCTACGTGTCCTAATGAAATTGTAATAACTTCCTTGTATCTTCTGTCATCTGTTCTAAAATCACGATGACATTATACTGAAGACGCGGAAGAAAATTTAAACCGTTTTTGTTTGCGAAAAATGCATTTTCCTCATCCAATTTCCTTCGTAAGTTGACCACTCAATTCAGTTTCAGCCATGCATGGGTTTACAAGTAAACCGGCGTGGTTTCGGTGTCTTATGTCAGAGCAAGGACGCAATTTCCGGTATGAAAATGTCACGATAATGAACGGCACGTGCCGACATCCCAAACTGAGCGCACACAGCTAATCATTTCTTTTCCTAATTTGTCGGCATATCGTGACGTAAGGAGAAAGAAGCATTTAGGCTCCTTAATGTTGACTGATTTGTTTTAAAAGAAGCTCTTTGTGATTTACAAGCATTTTTTCCCCTTTTTTCAAGAAAAACCTTTAAACCATCTTATTACCCCATTAAAACAAAATTGAAGTCATTTCTTTGTTATATATTAGTGCAACGAGGTATTGGAAACTGACTTGGAGGAATGCAGCGTTACATGTTCCCTTTTATAATGTTGTTGGATTCATTTAGCTCTCCAAAGTTTTCACAAGCTAGCAAGTGCACAAGTTGAGATGATGACAACAATAATGATAATAATGGTTGCGTAATCAGAGGCATGCACTTTAGGTTTGCAGCACGTAAGTTGAACATTAAAAATCCTTCTTGACAGCCCTCGTCAAGCCGTTAGAGTAACAACCGCAGCCACCCAAAGCGTTATTGAGTTTAGTAATATTAGTTGTTGTTTGTTGCGTGCTCCCTTCCATTATTCACCCTTCCTTGGCACAAGGTAGACATTCTGTTTGAAACTTTGGACGCGTCCTCGTTACCATCTCATGCATTTTCAAGTATTTTACTCCCGCACAGAAAATGAAACAAGCTGTGAGCAATTTAACTAAACTTCAATATGTTTCTAGAAAATGCTCTTGCCATAAGAAATATTGGCGCTTAACATCTGCTGCTTTATTGGAATCACAAAAAAGGGCTATATGGTGACCAGCATTACTTTAGTAACGTTACACGGCTTATAGCTGGTATGGAAAAATGGAAGCTTATTACGTGCTAAGCAGAACGAGCACAAGAGAATAATTTTTATATTGTGAATCCAGTTATGTAATCATCCATGTAAGTAGAAAAATACTGTAATCAGAGTTAGCTGCTTGCTTCAACCATTGTACATTTCTTCGGTCAAAAAACCATATGCACTCTGCCAACGAGATCATGTAAGATTTTGCAAATTACCTTTGTCCACATTAACATAAAGGCTGGGGTTTATGCCAGCTTGCGTTTTGCTCTCACAGAGAGAAATGTTTTATGTGTAGGTTTTGAATGAAAACTTTTCATGAATAAGAGACGTTTTCCTTATTGCTCACTGAATTACATGGCTGTGGATTATTGTTACGTGTCTGGTTTTTTGTTTAGACTCAATCTCTGAAATATGTGCATTTTTTGAGATGAGCTACATCATTCCGTAAAGCTTTAATCTTGAAAATGTTCAACTTTTATAGCTGATATATATTTTGGAGAATATTAAGACTCAACTCTGCGTCATTGACAACGTGCAGATATAATTGTTTCAGATTTTTAGCTCCCATTATTGCCACTTTAACAGGATTAGCAGCTGGGTCGATGCTGGAACGACCGTAAATGTGTAAATGAACTTGTGATAAAGATAGAGTTTTAAAATTACCATGAGTCATAAAACCACTTTTGAGATATGTGATAGAGGATGTATGTAACATAAATAGAGGATTATATATTAACTTCGAATAGAATATCCAGAGAGCTGTGACATTCCCAGCTTGACTTTATTCTATGATCATTTTAACCTTTTATCATAAATCGGGCCATTCCACGAGTATAATTATTTCGCACGCAGATAAAAATTGCACATAACTCAGAAAATAAAGCTTACTCAAGTTGAAAAGGGTTGCACAAATTGGGATAGCTGTAATAATTCAGTTTTGTAAACCGAAGCAAATGGATGATAGAGAGAGTAAGACAGTAATGTGATGATGATGATTGCAAGAGACAAAAGAAAAATGTGTATCATACCCTTGCGGTTACATTGTGAAGGCTCATGCTCACAGCACAATGATTGTGATTTCTTTTCAGGGTTTTCTGCCAGAAAGAAACGTAAAACCTGTCGTTTGGTAAACCAATTCGGCTCTGAGTAACTGACACTTTGATTTGATGTAAAGAAGTGGCAAATGCCACAAATTTTGAAGAGAAGCATACATAAATTGTGAGCATGCGAGTCAAAATTTGATCATTCTGAATGAAACGAGATAAAATCAACTTATCATATATGCTATGTAGAAATCAGAGATTAAACTTGAATGGACAGATGTTTCATTTGACTATTGGCATTGTAAACGTTTGCACACCCATCCTCTCTTTTGTTTAATCTGTCTAGTTTGCTAAAAGACATTTGTCACTGTAAAAAGAAAGTATACTTGAAGGATCATATTTATAGCATCACAACATGAATATAACAGGAGATGAATTGCAAAGAGTAAACATACGTCCTTAGAGCACCAAAAGACCATTCAATTTGAACATTTTCAACCTCCAGGATGATGCTCCTCTGACACAACTAGTGTGAGGACAGAAAGTATTCAAAGATTGATTGGTCTCCTGAGATGACTAAAATCTGATTTGGGAATACATACTTTCGTTTTCAATTTGAAACTATATAGTTAATAGTTGCATACTTTAATTATGAATATTAACTCTACAACAAAAAATCTGCTCTCTCTTGCTCATCTTTTTTTGTCTGGTGCGTTATAAATGAATTAACTTTTGATCGGCTAAATTAGCAACACGTGAAAAAATGCTGCTTCGTAAGATGCCAAACCGCCTGTAAACAAATCATCTCAAATCCGTCCCTTAATGTATGGCTTATCCAAATTATATTCACGTACGACTTAGCACACCTTAATAATTTCATTCATGACGAGGTTGTAAGTTTGGATGTCATCCTGTGAGTATAACGCGAAGAAGAAATGATGAAAAAGGAAAAAACAGGTAGCACTGCTGACGGTCGTGGTTTGCAACTGGTAGTTGTGAGATTTCACTTATTTAATTGTGAAAAGGATGTGAGCGGTGAGCAGGTGGCTTTTCGCTTGTCAGGTTTTGATATTGATCAACTATTTTGATGATGATGTTGGTAACTCTTATTAAATATATGTAACTGCTACAGAAACAGTAATATGCAACAGTATATATGCTCGTGCATTGATGTCTAGTGATCGGCAATGTCAATGTGGGGTAATTTATTACATTTGTAACAAATCTTCATAAAATATAGACACAACAGGTGCTTGTATTTGTGAATTCTACATGTTAGTAGTAAATTACATGACTATCATTTTTGCAGATGCGACTTCAACTGGTCGTACTATTTCGACATTTATTCTTGATCCTAACAACAATATACTTTTATCTTTGACAATGTTACTTTTCATCTTTGATCCCAACAAGCGTGTCATATGAGTTAATTTGCATTAAAATTTTACAGTCGTGTTACACTTGTCGACAATTTAAGAGTATTATTGAGTATAGTTTTATACTTTGACAAGGTATGATTTACATAATTGTGATATCCTTTGTTCGTATTACACTTTCTTTCCCCTTAGGACAGGAAATTTACAAGATTTTTAAAATGATGTCCCTCTGCTTTTATAAAATAAATAAATATAGAATAATTGCAAAGCAGGAACTCATTGACATTAGCCATTATAAAAAAGTC
Source organism: Sinodicranocentrus sp. ZH6 (assembly GCA_027743935.1). Taxonomy (NCBI): domain Eukaryota; kingdom Metazoa; phylum Arthropoda; class Collembola; order Entomobryomorpha; family Entomobryidae; genus Sinodicranocentrus; species Sinodicranocentrus sp. ZH6. Next base: position 56,797 of record JAHZNA010002691.1, read on the forward strand.
AAAAAATGGTGCGAAAATACTTTCAGCTGATTAAGCATCGCACAGGAAGCGAAGTAATTAGTATACTCTGGTTAAGTGAAAATTTGTGCCGAATAAAGAGTCTCGGTGTGAAAACTCTTACCAGATTTTTCTTCGCTTTAAAGCACATAAAAATGTGGTATTTCGTGTATGATGTAAAGGTAATAACATCATGAGAGGTAGTGAGAAAAACACGTTGTGCTGCTGTTTCCCAACTTCCCTCGTCTTTCGTTTGATGATTTTTTTTAAATTTACAACTTCTAGACACCCTATTAAAATTCCAGGTGCCAGGTCCAAACCTTAAAAGGCACCTGTTACTCACTGAACCATTTCATGCAATGCAGCACTCCATGTGATGTTGGTATGAAGAGTCCGTGAATGAATGTTAGTGGAGGAGGTGACTCAACATTGACGATAATCCACTATAATTACACCTCTTGCTGCATGTTAGCATAAATACAATATCATTTTCCCTTTTTGTTTTCATAAAACCATTTCTCAGCTTCCTTCATCTTCTCCAGAAATAGGGGTATTTTTTAGACTTTGAAAAATAAGCACATTCAACTTTTGAGTTAAATAATGAAAGAGGTTAATGTCTCTCAAGTGATAAACATCTGATGAGGAGATACACTTCGTGAAGTCAGTATTAATATATGTACTAGTTTCAGTTTTCATGAATCATTTTTACGTATCACATTTCACGGTTCGGGTATGTAAGACAGGCCAAGGATGAAATCGCTAATGTTCTATTACAGACTTAAGAATTAGATGATAAGCCTCTTAAAAGATAACAGTCAACTTGAAAGTATTTCATATTAACACTTGCAAAAGCTACCGGTGAAACATAAAAATTTGTAGGATGCTAAACCAGCACACATTACGGAAAGTTATGTGTTCCATTTGAGACGCTTCACTCCATTTATGCATTAATGCGAATAATTATTGGATTTTTTATCTACGAAATATCTCAACAAACCATGATGCCAATAAAATTTATGCACCATCAAGTAAACCATTGAATGTCAAACAAAAATCAGCTAATCGGATTAATCACCTCTCAAGAACGTCATATGCTTCTCAAGTAACAGCATCATATTTCGTGTTTTTTTGCTCAACATTTATAATGATTTTGGCAATCGGGCAGTCACATGACTAATTATATTCCTCTTTAAACAAGATCAAGTTACAGCTTTCGCGTGAGAAATGATTTAGGCTATTCTAACAGAAAAATCCTTGCTACCTCTGATTCTTTTCTGTGTTGCATGAAAAATCGATGTAACTCTTGAGATGAAATGTCGTGCTGAAGGAATGAACAATTTCAAAATATGAACAGTCTTGTTGAATGTGGTTCCACGCTAGGCATTGCATATTTATTTTGGTATAAAGTACCTTTATGGACTTTTCTTCTGCACAGAGGCGTGAGGCATGTTGTTTTGGCGATTTGTTTGTCTGGATTGAGAAAGGAAGACAAAAAGGCGATTGTGAAAGGCGCCTGCTCACCCTTTGATTTACATTTTGTGGTAATATGTAATGATATGATGTTGTTTATGCATCTCTTTTTTTGGGTCATCGTACTTCCAATCACATCTTTCGTAGCCACAAAACTACATCATCATCTTCATCATCATCCTCCTCTAACCAAAAAGTGAAGATGCGCATAAAAAAAGAACATACAAGAAAATACAATTCATTCTATCAAAAAGTATATCTACCGCATGCACGTATATCATCTTAAGAGATGAGAGAGAGATTGTGTAGTGATGGACTATGAGATAAAAGATGTAGGAGATGAGATGATCATGTTTGACGATGAAGATGATGAGTAGGTTGGTCATATGAAAATGTAACTCTAATTTTGCCTACAACACGATATCGAGTAGTACATAACAAGAAGTTCAGCAGATTAGATGAATGGCCATAGCCAAAGAGCAAGAAAGGCAATAAGATTACGTACTATGATTCTTCCTTTAATGGCAATTCCCAATTTGATTCTTATCAAAGTAATTGACATCATGCGAAATGTAATAACAAGGGGGCCATTTTAGTGTCATGCCGTGCTGGTGGTAAAAATTCTTATCTATGGCTCGTTTCCTTTATGATCTTGTTGCAATATGAAAATGATATTGTTTAAACATCCACTAACTTGGAATAGCATCTCAATGCAATACTAAACTAGTGACCTTGCACTTGCTTATATACAGGGCAAAAATTATTTTAAAAATGCGAGCAACGGTTGAGGGCGATGTTAACATATACAAACAAGTTCATACCTATGCCAGCGATAATAACTTTCATTTGGCAGCAGACCATGGACATTTTTTTACGACTGCAGAAAGTAACAAGAAACTAGGAACGGCTCAAGTATAGGAAACTACTAAGGCGTATTATAGGCATTCATATTTTTAAATCCTTTCACGAAAATAACAAGAGTATAAGAAGTCTCGGAAGGAATATCACTGTCGCTAGTTCGAAACCAATTATTCTTGTTAGTTTTTATGCACCCAGCTATTAATAGGTCAATATAGTGTCTTTTTTATCTTCAAAACAATCCCACTAATCTCACCAAGAGCTCTTATCAACAGCCCTGCTTGCCAAGTAAAATTTTTTATGTTCGTGAGAAAACGATGGTGTGTAAAAATCAATGCCCTGTGTGAAACCGCTGGGATGAGCAAGTTTGCACTTGACAGATTTGCATTTTGCATTTGATGTGGATGCGGTTATCGACATATAAATTGAATACCTTAACATCCAGCTAGTCACTTGTTCTGTTTGTAGTATGAAATATGGATAGCAGTACAATTTTCATGCTCTTAAAATATGCTCCATGTTGTAGTCATAAGAAAGTCAAATAACTATGGATGGATGAGCTACAATGAATGCAAATTACAGCTACGTCAAGTACATTCTCATCTCGGTGATACGAAGTAACCCACGATAGTATTATGAATCCTTATTGAACAAGATTATGATCTGTTTTCTTAAATATCTTCATGTGTATTTTTATCTCAAAGCCATTGGCAGTTCATTGTACCACATTGTTAATAGAAAATAGAGGAACGTTCAATTGATTCAATATCCAACTACAAGATGAAGAAATAACCAGATCCTAGTTCATCATGCCCCGGATGAGATTTTCATTCCTCATAAAATGAACAATGCCTTTTCGAGTATAGCTTCATAATAATATGTAATCCAGAGCTTGCAGCAGCGACTTTGCACTTTTTACAATTCACAATGAACATGAACACATACCAACCGAGATTATCTTTACGAGCTACAAAACTGTCATGCTATTTTTCTCCTCGCTCCTGTAAACATCCACGAACGCATGGGTTTCACTCCTTTTTTGAGAATCTCCTTATATAACAATGAAAGAATGAAGGAATTAGCAGCCTAAAGGCATCTCACAGCAATTCGAGCGTAATTTACAGCACAGTAGCAATATAACAAGTTACCTTGTTGGACTGGCTTTGTTCCTTAATGAATAAAATAAAATTTGTCTTTTCCCTTAAATAAAGCTAACTTAACTTGTATAATTTGTGGCAAGGCTGTGCTAGCAAAATCGTACATGAGGTACAAATAGCGCCTGATTTATAAGTTAAATAACCTTATCATCATATATTCCCTGCATTGTCCATTCAGGTTTTTTTTCACGAGATACCGAATAATTATTACTCTCTCATTTCCTCCGTTCGTTTTCCCCCATTTTCTGTTACACAGAAGGACGCAGAAAATAACGCATTTTTGCCAGTACTACAACAAGAAAATAACTGAACCAGCTGTTTCACATTTGCATATTGCAACCTGCTCATTTTCTTATCCGTGTGTACCTATTCCTTCACCGCTGAAGGACATGACGGAAAGGTAGACAGGTGAGAAGTGGGAGACCACAAACAAGGCATATCTCTTGTCTGCAACGCGATTTCCGTTTCCTATAAAAAATACAATTTGTACTTGTGGAATGTGGATGGCCGGAAACTCTTCCAGTTTGAAAGCAGGTGTGTGTGTTTTAATAGAATTCTTGAGTATACAAAGAAGGTATGCATGCATGATAAGATTTTCTTTATTGTTTCACTCTGTTGACCATTCCTTTATAATAAATAAAAAATCCTGAGCAAATTGAACTACTAGTGATCATCTACTCTCTTAATATATATTTGTACATCTTTTTTTTCCTTTATATAAAAGTGTAAAACATTTTCGTTGCGTGAGTGTGTGTGCTCACAACGGCATACTCGTCATTTTTACCATCTTCTTAAAACATCATGAAATCTAATCAAAGTTTCACTTGAAGGCTGGCTGGGTTCGCCCATGCTAAACCATTTGCAGTCAACAATCCACACACACACACGCAGGTGGAATCCACGCGTTCCTTGAAGTAAGTAGCTGTACAGCTTCATTTTGTGATTAGCTAAATATAATCCTCCAAAAAAATCGGCGTCAGCTATTAAAGCTGTATATACACGCCATGCAATCACAAAATCTAATAAAAGTGAGATCCTCTCGGATGGAAGAGTTGGAGAGTGTGTGGCTATAATAGTGAAAACTCACAAGTACATGATGACTCATGATTATTTTTTTATAATTTAATAGGAAGGTAATATGTTAAATAAATTTCATCCTAGATGAGAGGGCAGTGGACCCATGATCTCACTCCACCTTGCTTATCCTCTCTTACTCAGTAACTACATTATTTTGTTGATAGTGGTCAGCTGTGTCATATCGAAAACAATGCACTTGACGATGTATCTATGTTTTATGTATGTGTGATGTTCAACCTTCAGAGGCCATGCACGAAAAGTTCTCGAAAACTGCATTCGTGATTATACTCATTTTAGAGAGAGAGAGAGGGAGAGAGATGTGATATCCTTAAAAAATGCAACGAGACAAGAATGTTCAATGAGCACCTCACCTACTCCTTTATAGAATAAAGTCATTGCACAGCTGGCTGTAAATATATGCTTTAGGCTGTGTAGGTAGGTATTAAACAATGATAATCTCAAATGTGAAGATGAAAAGGGGAAAAACAAGAATTTTCTATTAAAAGACTAGTTTCTCATAATCTGGCTCCTGTTGACTTGTTTGCTTTCGTCAAACTATATCTTATGCAAATGCGCTCTGAAGATGCTTCACGAGAGATTCTCCTGGCCGGTCGGTAATAAAAGGATAAAAAATTGTGCCGAATACAGAGAAACTTCTTTGGATGTGTAAGAGAAAAAATGAGAACCACATTTGTTCAAATGGTATTCCAAACTTGTTAAAGGGTAAGCGAAATTTTCCCGTTTCATTTCAACAGCTATGCAGTTGTAAAAAAATATTTTTGAGCAAAATTAGCGGTTTAAATGCAGGACAAAGACGACGGATACCATGTTATTTCCTTTCTTGAGAGTAAATTCTATTAAACAGAAAAAATCATGACTTTTAGATTATAGCAGTGCAAAAGAAGGACCATCAGGAGCAAAGACTAAATACAAGTTTTCATCATATATGTGTAGGCAGACCTCGTGATTAATTTACCTATTCAGAATTCAAAATGTGTTTCGTTTGACATGTATCTTGCATGATGAAGTCGTTGATATGGACCTTCATGTGATATGATGTAGACCAAAGGAAGAAAAAGGATCAGAAGGAAAATCAAGTGATAGTAAATTTGAAAGGAAGCGAAATGCCCAACAAGTTGAAGATGTGTCAGAGTTTGAAGCAACCATAAACACATGTCGACGTCGTCGCATGCTTGTATCCCATGCATATGATGACTCGTGTAACGACATATGAGATGACGAACCTACATGTACGCGTTTGAACTTTAGATCATCTTCTACTCGTCAATCATCTTCATGCAATTATCACATTCATCGTTAATGGCGCGATGACCACCTCCCCTTTTCCCCTTCTCTTGTGGTAGGTATCATTTTTGGGTGGATAGTTGACCACCTAATGCTATATAATTCACGAGAAGGGTATTGTGTGGACGAAGAGATTTTTTAACTTTCTATTCCTATACGGATTTTTGTCCCTTGTAAAAAAAGATAACAATTAAATGCATTTAACTGGCTGTGAGAGTTAGATTGTGGAATGCTTTATGCTTGCTCCTACTGTTTGCACTTAGGCGGCTAAAACATCAATTGGAATTTAAATGCAAGAATTTTGAAGCTATCTCTAGTGAGATAATAATGTGCTTTCGATACAGGCCATTTGCTTGCATGCATTTTTTTGTCTTTCAAAACATGTGCATAGGAAAATATGCTAAATGAAAGGGTCCTCTCGAATGAGCTAATGAAGGATACTTCAAAACCAATTGATTTTTCACAGTAAATATCTGCTAGTCATTTTTCTTGGTGGCTGAAATGCATGGAATATTAAGAGGGTAAAAGTTGTTGCATTTGCATGCAACATTTGAATTTAATTTAAACTTACACCACTCCTCTTGGCAAGCTAAAACAAACAACCCCACAAAAAGTCTTGGTTGTCACCTTTTGATAACATTTAAACGAGAATGATGAACTCGCATTTTTCTTACTAGTGTTTAACACACTTATTTCAATTTTCTTCGTGTATCAAAAGTGAAAGCCAGTCTATCCGCTGTTTCAGTGACTAAATGACCACTCAAGTAATTTATGGAAGAATCCAACAATATCTAATCACTCTGTTGATTGACAACGCTGAAAACGGTTTGAAATTAACAATCCCATTTGCAATTTCGTTTCACTCTCTCGGAAGAAACTAATGTCGTAGAGATGTAGTCCCCAGTCTTTAATACTATTTTTAAAAATGTATGAAATGAAGTTGGCAATATTCATCTCTCTCTCTCTCTCTGTGCACTTAAGTTGTTTCTCATAAGCTTAAATTACATTGTCTGACTCTGAATACCTAATACAAATTATAAATAGCATTTAGGAAATTTCGCAATTAGCCTACTTGATCTCACGCTAAATCTTCGCTTTATTTTATTTCTAAATTGGTTTTTGAAGTTGAAGCGGATAAAAAGACTGAAATGGACTTTGATGTTGATAACATAAAGACGTGAAAATAGGATTGACTGTCTTGTATATTATGTGCTGTGGCTGTAGTGTCTAGACACGGAGGAAAAAATAGTTGTATTTTTATATGCCATAAGGAGTTTTATTACCATGATAGTAACGTTCATTTTTACGTGACCTATGATGACTTGGCGCCTTGAAGATTTTCAGCTTAAATTGGTCATTGTGAGTGAGATCCTTTTTCTGAATCCTGAATAATATTCAATATAATGGCAATGTGTAAAATTAGCTGATGCATAGAGTCATTACATTTCCTCACATTTTATGTGGCTTGCTCACTTACACGCTTGCTTGCACGATTTGGAGTGAATAATAGATAGGCCAAGGTTTGTGCGTTATGTTGACAAAAATGACTGTCTTTATGGCATATTACCTCATAATATGATATCGCACTTATTAATTTTTTCGTGTACATTCGCTGTGATAACTGAGAGAACTTCTATTTTCGATTGTCCTGTTACAGAAAAGATTTTCATCTACGGTTAAAGCATACTCCTGTGTTGCACATCACACCAGATGAATAACGACGTTACCTCGTCTCTGGCGAGAAACTCGCCAACTTGACATGTTTACTCATATTATGCTGATATTTTAAATAGACAAAGCGTCCAATTTTCTAAGCTATGGATCTATATGACAAGAGAGTGTTAACTACGCGTCTTGTACCTTTTTACAACTTTGGATGCTATGAACCCATAAATTTCAGTTGGCTTTTCGCTTGAATACGAATACATATTTAGTATTTTTCTCTGCTGCTGTTAACATTTTGGAGTATGCACTACTAAAAGGACAAGATAGAACTCTCAATCTAATCTGGGCACGCCCTGAGAACAAATGCCAATTGACAATGGAAGAATGAATACAATGCATTTACTTATGAGAGAAAAGACCAACCTTGAAAACGACTTTATTAAATTGCCTTTTTGTAGATGAAGTAGTCAAACCTTATCTGCATCTTAAAAGAAGAATTGATATTGCTTAGTTGGGTGGATAATGAGTTTGGTATTTGTTTATTTGCATTCAAAGCGTTCAGCAACTTCAATGCAAATATTGTTGCATGCATGAAATTAGAGTCTTCATTTTTTGTAAAGGATGAAGGTTGAGATAAAATAGAAACCTTTTTTAATAATTGCATATCCGCTATTAACGACTTCCTTTCGATTTTGTTTTTTTTTCAGAAGAGGACTGGAACCCAAGCCATTTGATAGCAACTGAAAGCTCCCAATTTCTTGTACGGCCGGTTTGGCCAACTACATCGGACTCCCCACATCATCATCCACATCATCGAACGCAATCACAGTTGCAGCAGCAACATCTGCAAGTCCCAGCTCATGGCTCGTCTTCAGCTTCCCCAGTTCCTCCGCCATTGCCAAAGCGACCTGAAATGCGGCAGAGATCACCTGATATGTCATCTCCACCCCCTCCACTCCCAGTTTTCTCACGGGAAAGATTCGAAGGTGTGCGGCAGAAGTGGGAGAAGTTGGATCATCAATATGTACGACAGCGATCCCATGACAGTTTGGATGAAGGATATCGATCCAGAGAAGCTGCTGAAGCAGATTATCGGTAATTAGCAGTAATTGCGGATGCCATTCATGAGAATAACACTTTTCCGATAAGATTTTTAAGTAAAACAATAATTCTAAGATTGCAAGTTACATTATTAGCTATATTGATAGCATTCATTTAAAATATATATTCTTATAATATTGGAAAAGCTCATCTTTTGAGTGGCATTGACAATATTGCTACTCTGGTTGGTACAACCGCGCATTGACAAGTGAAGAGAGTTTCAGTTGTCAACAAAAATTCATATGTGGTTATACTTGAATACATCAAAGGATTTTTTAAAATAGTTTATGTAATTAAATGTGAACATTTTGTTTCGCAAAATCCACAGGAGGCAATTATCGCGAGAGAGTCTGCTTAGATCTTTAAGCCGATCGAAGACAGGATCCAGAGATAGTTTAGACCGTTGGGTCGAGAATGGAATGCGTTCTAGAGGAATATGGCGACCCGTTGACGAGGATCCCTCAGTCATTCCACATGCAAAGGCAGGACCAGTGGGAACCTTAGGATTAAATCCCAGTCGTGGACACATGGAACCTCCTGTCCGTGACAGGAGTGGTTATCCATCCCCTCACATGGGGTCATCTGGAAGTCCTCGAAGAATTGGACATCCAGTTATGCCCCCAGATTGTTCTAGTAGAATACCAGTGAAAAACAGTAGCAGTTGCAATCTCGCAAATTGTAGCAGCAACCCAAGAAGCGATCATCGCAGACCGAAAGAAATTATCTCATATCGTGAGCTTGACGAGCAAGAGCGCTTTCCAGGATTAGACAAAGATACTGCTCGAGCAACATTGCACAACAGTAGTCTCAATTTAAGTCAGCATATTTATTCTGAACCATCCTTTGATAACATTCCTCCACCGGCTCCTACATCAACCAAAAATGGACAATCTCCTAAGGGAAAAAAGTTTTCGTTCACTTTCTGGAAATGAGATTCGGACTCTGACTTAGATGTAGATTATATTTGATTTGACTCATTATCTTCTTGTTTTGAGACAGATTTATTTGATGAGCGAGAATTTTATATTGTTGTGTGTGAGCGAGTCCTGTATAAAGTTCAGCTTTCAACATAGCTGAATGAACATGATATGAAAAGGATTATTTTCGGAATGGATTTTTTGTTGTTTCATGAATGAGCCACTTGGTTATGTAGTTATTGGAACAATGTTACGTTAATTCTTTGTCATAGTGGAAAGACTGTAGTTCATTTCAGCTTACAGGATGTGAACTGTGAACTATAAATAATGTTAATCTAAGCACTTTTTTGTCTGATATGATGCTGCGCTTGCTGTAGTTTACAAATGGTATGAGGTGATTTTGATGCAACATTAGATTGTCAGATGCTTTGCAATAAGAACATAGTATAACATGCGTTTTGTCCATGTTGGACTTTTGCATCAGTGGAAAATGCACGCGTATTTTATCCTCACGGAATCTTAAATAGTGGTGGGTGCTTGTCTCTGTTGATATAACTAGCTTTGGAGTTCTTGTAAAAATAGAAAGTAAGTTGTGACTAATATTGTAGGATTCGTAGAAAGCATGAGTGTGCTGCGAGCACAAATAAAATTAAACTTAAAAATCGAGATTTAGATTTTCCTGTATAATCCTTTTACTTGTAGAGGAGGATAGCTGTAGGATAACGTGATATTATATAGTGTAGTTTTAACTTTAATCATATTTCATGCTTTAAATTCTCTTATCATATAAAAATTAGAAAATATGTGGTTTATTTTGTATCAAATTTAAGCAAAAATAATATAGTGGGTTAGTTGGATGTCGTAGGATTACTCATTAACACAGCTCTAAGCTAGTTACTACTATTTAGATTTTTCTTCCTACTTGCATTTGTGCTGTTCTCTTTGCAAAGGATAAATGTTATTACTTGAGTCATTGCGTTTTTTGCTGTTATGTTGTAAATCAATGCTTATCCTTTAGCTCTTACACGCCGCTGAATTTCCAACACTTGATAAAGTTATTATAATCTGTAGTAGTCAACATGAATGTAAAACCTTAATATGAATACTTCACTTACGTAATAACCTCTATACTCTAGTTATAATTAAACTAAAAAAAAACTTTACAAGCTATATAGTGCGTACATCACGTATTGAACTAGTATCGGAAATCAGATCCAGATCCATAATTTCTTGCAATTTATGTACGTCGTTAACAAAGAGAAATTATTTAAACGGAATATATTTCTGCTTTATAGAAAACATGGAAAACTAACATACATTATCACTGTTATTAATATCTGCATTGAACATGAAATAGAAATATTAAGATGTCATTTATATATGTGTACGTAAGTAATCTAATAATTTAAGTGTACTTCTAAGTGACTGCATGTTGTACATGTGTTACTTTACACGCTAAAATATTACTAGAGCCTTTAGTACTAAAACAGCGAGTTTTGTCCATCATGATAAGTAAATAAATGAATTTTTGCTAATATAAAAATATAAAACGAGTGTAATTATCATGTACCTCTTTTCTGTTCCAACTCATTTTCTTATGGTATTATGTTAAAGGCAAAAGGCAGTAAACATTATTTTTTTACTGTGGCTCTGACATTTGCAAAGCTTACCAAGATAAATGGGGTTACTTTACAGCAATCTCTAAACCATGTAGACATTTATTTTGTGTATTGCACAACTGAATATCTATGATCCACGCCACTTGAAGTGAGAACATCATGCCATCCATATATATTGACGCAAGTTCATCAGGAAAAGGAAGACATATTAATAAAAATAATAATATCGCACAAAATAAAGGATTTATTCATTTCTACATTATCCTTCGAAATGTTAAACCATGAGCGGCTGGGGGAAATCGGATAGCTTATTTTATTATTTTATAGCTATTTTCCGCTCCTAAATTACAAATATAAAACCATACGCATGCATATTTCTCACGTTTGCAGAATTTAAATAACACTCAGCGCTTCTTCATATATCATGTTTTAGTAGCTACAAGCTTTATTATTCGTTCCTTTGGAAATTATTTTTATCAATAAGGTTTTACTCAATCAAAGGATCTGTCTCGGTAAAATGGAAAGAGGAATAAAGATTGTCTGTTAGTTAAACTCTCAAATAGTATTCTTTGCTAGAATTGCTTTTGAAGCTTCATTGTTTCATCCTTATCAAAGATTCAGTTAGAGAGCATGTCAATTATTAAAATCCTATTTTGCGATGATAACGACATAAAATGAACTTGGTTTCCATGCGCCAGTAAATATTAATCGTAAAATAGTTGGTTAATTTTGGTAAGCAAGAGTTACTTGCACAATGTGTATTTATTTTAAAATGATCATGGTTAGAGCAACTGAGATTATATTCCGTTGAGGTCTAATTGTGAATGAATAGAATAATGAAGTATTCAAAGAAAAATGTAAAGCTTAAATATTTTATGGAGTGATTAGTGATAAACTGTACCGTAAATATTATTCATAATGGCCGTCGAAAATAATTTATAATTTTACAGCTTCAAAGAATATGAATGAAGGTTGATTTGGAAAGGAAAATAATTAAACGAATATTTCATACAAAACATGTTAAAAATAATTCCATTGAAAATTCTTATTGTTTTGGATTGAACAGTTTTAAATTATGTCAAATTGTAAAACAAAAATTACACAGAATTTATTTAAGTAATTAGAAAAAGGGATTTCTTGTAAAATTTCGAGAAGATTGAAATTCAATCTAACGTTTGTTTCCTATTCCGGGAAGTGTACAAACAAAATGCGACTATTGTTTTACTTCACCACATTAATGCTCAATAATACAAAACGGAAAGCTATTTACTTGCTTTTGTTAATGTTATTTCAACGATGCATTTCCATTTCAACCTTTTCAAGAGACAGTTTGTAAGAAACAAAATCTGTTTAATGTAATAAAATGCGATTGAGATGAGATGACCGACAGCTAATGACTCATACTCATGAAAAAAGGCATTTTAAAGGAGAGCAGAAAATAGGATTATATCATTACAGAAAATGTGAACGTGTCTCTTGTCATGATTTACAAAAGGACCATACTTACATTGTTGATAGGTGATGTCACCATTACCATCGTTTGTCACATATTTATTTTCCAGCTTCCTCACTTGTTTTATTTTTGTGCCTCTCATAAATACCCGCAGTAGTATGCCTTATACCACATGAAAAGCTACGTGTAACAAAATGCAAGGGTGCTAACTAAATAGATCAGAGAGTGCATACGAGCAGAACCTTTCCATCAAAAATGTATTAAATCCTTTCAGTGGTTTTAGTTCAAGTCCAATGTTCAAGTCTGCTGTAGATTTAGATCTAACGTAACTTTTAAAAAAACTTGCACATTCCTTATACTATTCTCTTTCATTATGTACCACAGCACACGTTTCCATTAGAAAATATATTATCATCCTTTGTTTCCACAAAAGTGTATACGATTACCTTTTCTTGCCTTGGATTTGGATTCGAATTGAGATGATTCACTCATTTTTAGGAATCTGCACTGGCAAATACATTCGAATTCTTGTGTTATGATAAAATATAAACAATATCTGTAAATGTTAACTGCTCAAGCGATAAACACGTTTTGTAAAGTAAACACTTGATCTCATTATTCTGGATTTTAAGAAAAAGATTGTATGGGCTTGATGAATGTAGGTTCCTCGAACTTGACTTGTAACTTTAGCTGAAGTTTTAATGTCATGCAGCTGGATGCTAGGTCTTTCTTGAAAGAAAACTGAGGTAGCCAGTGGTAGAATGGCAATATAGTTCAGTTCATGAGGCATAGTCTCATATTATGTTTTTCCTTGAGCCACGAGCATATAATTGTAAATTTTAATTCTCAATGAGTTGACAAGTTCGAGTCAAGACCTCACATGTACAAAAATACTAGAGACGACGATGTGAGAACAAAGTTTTTGAGAGAGAACCAATGAGTAATAATAGTCTGGAGTATGAATTTTCATTTTAGTCGACACCTGTGCATCCAAGCCCCTCACAGACAAGATGTCATGATTAACTCACAGGAGTTCTTAACTATGATTTCAATTTCGCAAATGAAAAGCATATTAGTATGTAACATGCATAGAATGAAATATAGCATGCGAGAGAAAACGTGTTGAACATTTTATTGGAGAGTTACGAAGCATTTATGCATTTTTTTATTTTTTTTTCAAGTTCGTTTACGTTTACGACTGATGTGAGTAATTAGCATTCTCATTCTCGCATCGTACAGACTTCCGTAAAAGTTCTATATCTGTATTCAATCAATAACTGGAGCATTGAAGTTCTACTACTAACGATTAAACATTTCCTTTATCTCATCGTCAGTAAGACAAAGTAAAGCCCAGTTTGAAAACGTTTGGGTGGTTTAATTCTAGGCTTACTTACGACATTCTTGCTCATACCAGCTAATGTCAAGTTTTACCTCTTCTACATTTAGTACTACGACGAATTAAAAATACACTCGCATTGCAGAAAATAATCTGTCACTGCACACATCAAAAGCCACAGTGGATATCTACCTAACGCTGATCTTTGGAGGTTATAATCTGCACTCATAGTTCGCCATAAAGTTCCATTCCAGAATAAATTTACCAAAAGGAATAAGATGAAGAAAGGAGAGGATTTGATGTTGCTGGTAAACCACATTACCACAGGACAGTACGGGAAAAAGTAAATGAGCGTTGAAGGGGTAGAAGAAAAAGGCGGAACGTAGTCCAACCATTCTTCTCTAGATAGAACAGTCAGGAGTCAGTTAAACTAGGACCCAATGAGAGAAGTCACCAACCAGTCTTAACTGTTCCTCCACCCACTAGTTGCATTACGTTGTATTGTCCTGCAAAGATTCAGCAAGCCTTATCATGCAAAAACCATGGACAGTATATGTCTGTCTATTCACCATCTAGTTCAACACTTTTCTCCACGACTGACAAATCTTTGTCTTTCTATGATGCATGAACGTCGGCTTTTCCTATAAAAAATTCAGACCTTTCGAAGTGTCACAGAGTGCTTCACTTGCAGTTTTCCTCATTCTGCGTTCAACCTTCCACCTTAACGTTTCACTTTGTGAAACAATCTTCAAAATACTTTTTCTCTTGGGGCATGTTAACACATGGTTAGTTTAAAGCTGAAAAAGTCTTCTGTGGATCATCACCACTGAAGTCAAAGACTTTGGAGTGAAAAATAATTTGTACATCAAAAAATTCAAGTTCTAGTGAATTACCAGATTCCAGAAAAAATCAAAACTTCAAAAAGTACTGATTCTGAGTAACTGTGTGGTAAACAAATTTCACCAGTTGCTACAGCTCCAAAGTCTTAAGGAGCACTTTGCTCCTCTCTTCCATCAAAAATGGCTATTCCTGCTGAGCACGAAGGTAAAAACAAATTTGACTAACTAAAGGGTTCAATTTTCACTAAATAAATTTTAAGCAATACATTTTTTACCACGTAGTTTCTAAAGTCCTCTCTGGATTTACTAATTTTCAACAATTAGTTTAAATGATAATGCTAACTTATGGATATTTCTAATTATACCTTATAACTGTTCTAATTGCTAACATTTTAAATTTCTTTGTGACAATTAGCTATTGAAATGGATCCCAACCCGAAGCAGAAAGATAGCCGTTTTCCTGAAAGGGCCAAAGTTCTCCGGTCATTTCAGCTCTTGCAACGGGACGCTATACAGCTGCACGACACGGTCTTTCAATTTATCTGGCAAGTGATCATTTTCACCGTGGAAACCAGCTCCTTTGCTTCAATTTTGATAAACGGTTTGTGGCTGGCGAAGGATTTCTATGATGAGGAGTTCATATGGGCCATTTCTTTGTGGGGAATTTGCGCAGTCGTGTGTACCTTATCCAAATTTATGAGGTATAAGCCTTATTGAAAAACACACCCAGAATCTTTTTCCCCGTCAGTAGTATGTTTTGCCCAGGTTTTTAAAACTTATTCCGTGACTTTGATTACAGCGACAGAGTTCTTTATCCACGACAAGGATGCTGTAAGAAACTTTTACGGATGCTGAAAAACCTCCTTCTGCCGATTAAGCCATATCGGTACTTGCAAGCATTCCACTACAGGGTCAAGAAGATCAACATACTTGGAAGGAACATTTATAATGGGCAACAGCTATCCAGGTAATATTTTTAGTTAGAATTAGGAAAACAATTAATGGAAAATCCTTTTTGTGTACTTTGCAACTAAAGATAATATAAATTTAAATGAACTTAATTTTTTTAGGGAACAGTGTTCATCATTGGTGGGGATAAATAAGCAGGAGCTGATTGATTCTGGCTATGATCTCTGCGAATCCTTCATCCAATCCATTCCAATGGCACTTCTGCAAAATTACTTTCTCTTCAGCTCACATGCCACTTTTAGGTTGTGTGATATTCGAGATGGTAATTAAAGTCAATTTTTAAATCAGTTACACTATAATAGTTATACTTTAAATAATTGATTAGCACATATTTAATTAATGAATTTAAATAAGCTTCATGATGATTTACTTTTTTGCTGGAAATTTACAGTGTCGCGGTTAGTGATGGTGGCATTCAACCTCGTATCAGCGGCACGTTCTGTAGGCAACTACTTTTGGAGACAACAAGCTTACTTATCGGCGCTCGAAGTTGAAGATTACTTACAACATGGTACAAAGGCAACTATAACTACTCGGCAGGATAGCTGGAGTCATTTTTTAAATACACTAGGACATTTCTTTTGTATTGGTAAGTAAAATCAAGTTGATTGTTGGTTTTCTTTTTGTTCTTATCAAAGTCCTATGTGCAATTTCAATCTTATCCTTTTCAGCGTCCCACTTCTACATGATCAGCTTCTTCATCGCTATCCACTGGGGTCTAGGATTGTTTTCAATCTTTTTGCTGTTCTCATTTGAACTTCTGCAGAATACTTGGTTCCCAGAGCTTCGATCGACCGCAGAAAACCTACCTGTTGGCGTGCCACTTCGACTGTCGGAACTGGTTGACAGGTGGATTAATGTCTTCACACCAAAAGACACAAGGTTACACCTGTTTACTAGGACACGGATTTCAAAGTGTGTGTCATTTCGATGTCCATTGGTCTTTGTGCAGGTATTTAAGTTTTCGTTGACAGTTTTGCTACTCATTGCCACGATTGATTTCATTGGAAGTAGTTCCATGAAACGAACCATGTTTAAAAGCGTCTTGGTTTCAAATCATACCGAACTTGTCGAGTTTGACCCAACTTGCCCAGATCCCGAGCCAGACAGCTGGACTCATAATATTGGCATATTTAGACACTTAAGTGACTTCCTTGCATCTGCTCAGAGGACACTAGATGGTAGCTTCGGCTCGTACAGCGATTTTTACAACATGATTCATTTGCATTGGTTATTATGTTACATCCATTTTGTCGCCGTGTTAGTTTACAATTACTATATCTCCGTGTTTGGGCTTACAGTTGATTACTTTCCTCTTCATTTCACCTGCAATTTTCTGCCACCTTTGTTCAGGAAAATTTTTGACGGTAGTAATTTAAACAGGCGTGCAAAACAGGGAAAAATGAGAACCCTTCTTTTTGTGCTTAGCATTTCACGTAAAAAGTTTTATAAAACTTATGACGCGTTTCAGCAAGAATGCAATGGCAAATCGGATGCACTACAACTTGAATGGTGGAATAACGAAATTTCTAAAACCCTGATAAAAGATAGCCGCCAAAATAATGGTAGGAATGCATCCACAGACTGGACTAATAGTCCATTTAGTAGGGACCTCATGAAAGCACGGGATCTAGTGGAGCTAGATGCACAGGGAAGTAGTGCTGACCTTTTTGAATTTTGTGTGAGAAATATTGATCGCGTTTTGACACAAGAGATGACATCAGAAAGAATTAAGAAAACTCTGAAAATTTTCAAAATTCGCATTTATGAAGCATGCATCCGCGGTTAGGGGGTGTACGTACTCTTCTAGGAATTATCATTTTCAGTTCAATTTTTCTTTATCCTTTTTTGCTTATCCTAGTATCATATTATTAAATTTTCTTTGTGAGTACAATAGAGTTAAATTTCCCTAGTTTTCAAATTCCCGAAGGTTTTAATTATTGAAAGTAATTAGTTTTGAGCAGTTGCGACTGTTATATGAGTCGAGATTTGGGGGAAAAGTAGTTTTTACCATTAATTTTTCAATTGGTTTAATATGAGGAAACAAAAATACGCCAAGAATACATATTAAACTTGAACTTTCCCATATTTTTCCGGAAAGGAGGACAATCTTTACCCCCTTCCTGAAGGATGAGAACGATAGATGGTGATGTAAAACGCCCGCATAAGAAATATCAGCGAGTTTTACCGTTCCGTTTTAAATAAGTTGCTAGAAAACTCGACTGTTTTTTTAAAGTTATGCAATATTTTTTTAAAACAAAAACATTAACCTAACATCCTTACCTAACCTAGTTTAGTTTGGTTAAGGGTGAATGTTAGGTTTTTGTTTATTGAGAAACAAAAAATATTATATTTCATTATATTTTTTTTGAATTTTCAAACAACTTCAAAGCGGTGCGGTCAATGTCGCTGAAATTTAGTATGCGGGCGTTTCACGTCACCCTCTATCGTTCTACACCTTCAAATGGGGGGTTGATATTGTCCCCCCTTTCGTTAACATCTACCCCGAAAATATTTCAACTCGATTTGTCCCACTGTTTGAAATATATTTAATTCGAAAACTACAGAAATTATGTAGTTTTGATGAAAACTTAAGGTGTATAAGTTTTAGACTACATAAAGAATCCAGGGAGAGCTAAGGTCGCCTCACATTTACTTGCATGCCCTTGCTTGCTCAATGGTCTCTAGTCTCTAGTCAACTTCATGTAAGTAAATGAGAGTCAACTCAGCACCCTGCATTCCTATTTTGTCTAGAATTTATACACACAGTAATCGCACACTGATCAGTAAAAATTCGCTCACCGGCACATGAAACATCGCGACTGTTAACTTGCAAATCGACATTTAACATGTGTTATTGAGCTGCTTAAATTAATAATATGTTAAATGCCGATATGCAGTTTAAAAAATCTCGTTGGTGCGAAGATTTGGTGATGGGTGTGCGCTCACTTTTAAAAATTAAGTTTTCAAAGTTCAAGTTAATGTGTATTTTGGTGTCTAAATTTCCCATATTAAACCGTTGAAAAATCGATGGTAAAAACTATTCTTTCCCACACATCCCAACTTCTATAGCAGTGAGTTCTAAAGATCTTATAATTGCTGAGTGGAATAAATATAATTGACAATTTCGAACTCACAGTAACTGCCAGCAAAGTATGCTTAACTGTTGACATGAACATTTTCGTTTTCTCATTTCTGTCAGCTTGAACCCTCTTCTAACTTGCTAGAGTTTTTATTATTATTATTTTATATAGGGCTCTTTGTCAAGAGTAAGTTGTTGGTTTGATTGGTTGAAAGTTAGCAAAAAAATTCTATTAAAATGTTTTGTGGTGGGTGGCAAGTCAAAAAGCAAAATTTGTACATAGAATCCATACTATTACATTTGGTAGTTTATAGAATGTTTAAATTACTATGATTTGTCCAGTGACAAATTTTCTTCTTCAGTGTTTACACTTTAAAATTACTTTTAGCTAGTTGCAATTTAGTTTATGCGCTACAACTCATTTATGTGAGCATTAGCACACGAGTCGCCGTTACCTGAATTTTGTATTATACAGATGCAGCGTACTTCAATGTCTTTAAAGTAGGCTCGATTAGTTTTAAGCTAGAAATATAATATAGGTATAAATATAATAGATAAAAATGCATGACAAATAGAACGCCTTTCGATAAAATGTCAACTTTTTAAATTGTATCTATTCCTTGCGGGATTCCTCTGTCAAATTCATGAAATAGCATTCATGTAAAAACTAGGGTATTTTCCGTGTTAAATTACAGCTTGCAAAATTGCCAACTGTCATCAAATATCCGCTTTATTTGTAAATTGCTCGTATCTAAGAAATTTTAGTAATGTGTAATCAAGGGTAACCAAATGTCTGATACTAGCAATACTGCGGGTGTTATCCTGAAGGGATACGATCTGCCTGCTTTTGTTGTTTCTCTTAAAATGGGTAGGATCTCAAACAGAAACCTTCAACTACAATTACGCTGTGTAAGTAATTGGAAGTAGTGTTGATCCTCTTATTTTTCGAAAAAAAGTCTTGTACATCAAAAGAAATATTTTGTGATGATTTTATGTGATCAGGATCAGAAAATATTAAAAATCATTAATGTTCTCATCATAAGGCGTTAGATTATATACTATTATAAATACACAATTTAGTCTTAAGTGGGGTTGGACCATGTCAATGTCTTAGAGTTAAACTCTGTACTAATAATTCTGATTCGATCTGTAAATGGTTACATAAGTTCCTTATTAATGTAAGTGTTCTTAGATTTTCTAATAAATGCAAAATTTGTACATACTAATCTCATAGTGAGTATTTTGACCTATTGTCGTCACCATCTGGGCTTGTCTCTTTCACCTAAATGTGCAGTATAGGGATGTAGAAATGGCCCCCTTCGAAGTGTAAGTCATCGCGAAAAAGAAAACAGCAAAGTTCATGCCCTTGCGTTGGCGTGTTTTCAAAAAACAATAATTTTTAAAAAATTATGTATTTTACATGCATAGTATATAGCAGCTATCTAGGAATGCATGGGATACACCGAGTCCATAATTCATACAAACCTCATCAACATTATCATCGTGATCAAGAAGTCAATGTTTTTTAAAGAAAAGAAGGATCGTACCAGTTTTTACCCACCGTCATCTTTGCAATATTAGCATGATCTTGGTTGCAATAGGATTTTTTTTATTTAAGAAATTTTCAATTCGTGCTTGTACGAGTGCGTTCCTCAATAAGGAGGGAGTGGGTAACGTGAATGTATGCATATTTCTAGCATCATTAGAAATTTCCTATAGTACAAATGTACCTATGCACAAACTCTCATAAAACTGTTACCTATTTTCTTTACTAAATGCCAATTTACACGCACCAAAAACGCACGAAAAAATCCTTCGGTAACAAACGACTTGTCTACTATCATTACATATTACATTATTGTCTTTTAATTTTCTCTTCAGGTTTTGTGGCCTTCAAAATAATAAGAATTATTTATTAGTTTATCGGCTCTTTCTCTTTGTTTGTAACTAATACTTTGTATCCGTTTTTTGGCACTGTAAATTATCCATTATTGAGAAAACATTGCGACATCAGAGTTCATACCGTGAGGGAAGAGTGCATATACTCTTATATGTAGGCATTATATGAAACCAGCATTCTTTTTTGGAAGTCGGTATATCACACACAAAGTTTCTTATCCTTCAAACTCCATAAACATGTATGATGCTCAGCAAATCGCAACGAACAACCTGTAAGACATTATTTACTCGCTTTCTTGGTAATCATCAAATCACCGCGTAAAGTAATAACTTATAACAACACATATGTACATTTTACTATGTACATCCTTGCATGAATGAGCTTTCTTGCTGAACAACCCCTTTCTGATAAATCCAATCGGCATATAATATCAGAGAATATCTTCTTCTCTGCCATCATTTAATGAGTTGTGTGTGATGCTGTCAAAGATTCGACTTGTGAATGGAGTTTTACGTTTTGCATTCATTTGTGTGCATTCGCATTATCTTCACAGATACTAGTTCAAGAAGCACAGTTAATTTTTCGACTACTATTATTTCTTGTGATTCATACGGTGTCTGTTATTGAGAAGGCAACAGGTTGGTTGTAACAAGAAAAAGTCCATTGATCCATCCCAGCAGTTTACAAGTCCATGTGGACGCAGTAAAGAAGGAGATCAGCTACTTTATTTCCTGTCACCCTATAGCTGTCCCATTCCTGGGGATGCGTAAAAATACAAATACGACATTTACACCGTCCTGTTGTGGGGCTGATTGGGAAGGTAAATATGCAACAGGTTGAACGGCACGTTGCGGCGCTTGCGATAACTGGTGATAATGGTTCATGTCACTTGTATGGGTTCACTTTTGAGCTTTTGTTTGCCTTACCTCTCGGATTTTTTCCTTCTTCCACATCATCTTGCCCGATTCAAAATAAACCGCTTACTTTGCAATCTACTTATTTCATTTTGTCTACTTGTATATTTCTTATTTAGATAGAGACAGTCATAAATTCGTACTGTATCATGTTTTTTTTACACCGAGTCAAAACTTTCTGTAAGCTAATTTGCATCCAAGAAGTTGGCCCGGAATTTGAAAAAAATAATGAATGATAAAGCTAGTCACGATACGATAAAAGAAGTGGACTATTCCTATACATGCGTAAATTCTACAAATGCTCTAATCATTTACAAATTGCATTGTCTTTTTTATCACAGCTCTTCTCGAATTTTGACAGATTTATTGTACGATTTCGCTACTGATGTCTACTTTCCTTTGGAGAATGATAAGATGCTATATGAAAATTAGCGTGTCATGTGAAACGGATAACATTTTGTCGTCTGTATTACACCAGACTGACTATCTTGACCAAGTTGGGGTGATTGAACGAATTGAATTTTGAATTTCGATTGTGAAATCTTTCTTGCTTGACAAGTTGTTCCGGTCTTGTTGAGGAAAAGCTTATTTGCAAACTAATGCATCCATTACAGAGAGATATTGGCAAGGGGGAAAAACTATAAAAAAGGTGTGAAGCTACAAACATGCACAGTACTGCTCAATATTATGCAAATATAATCAATAGTATGGTTTTCTGATTTGTCAGATGCAATTTTTAATGATACACTTGAAGCTAATTGTGAAGTTGGATGCTATAGTTTTGACTCATAAAATAAAAAGTAGAAGCTCTCATTTTTACTTCGTCTTTCATTAAATCTATTCAGCATACTGCGTTCCACATCTTATCGTAGCTGACCAGAATGTATGAAGCATTAAAATTCAGCATTGTATAAATCATGCTCATCTACGGAAGCCGGAATATTTGCAAAATGTCTAAAGGATTGTTGTGGAACGTGATCATATAATAGCGATATAAAGTCGGTTAGGTAACCAAATAAATTGGCGTTTACATAGCATCATATGTAGCAAATATATGTGCCTACATTATCCGGCTAGTTGTAAATTGTAAATTCTACAACTGCTTAAGAGTCCGTAAGAATCGCAGCACACGTCGTAATCTGAACGGTATTAATGAAAATGATTTGCATAGCGTTGATTTAGCATTTACTTTGAGCATAAGTAGTCTTCACGAATTACAAATTGCTTGTTGATCATTGATACAAGTAAAACTTGAGGCTAGGTTAAGAATAACAATTGAAAGAGAGCCTGTATCCAACTCAACAATTGAAGTATGAATGGCTGGTAAGTTTGGTAGTTTCCTTACAAATGTATTGTATATATACGCATTTGTATGTATTTACCTTACAATAGGAATAAAATACTGTGCATGACTTACTTGTAAATGCAATATGTTATACGAAGCATAGCCTGTTATCAAGGTTTGGTGCAGGTTTAAGGTGAGCAAGAGCAAAGACGAATTTCTTTCCGCAAGCCAGACCGTTTTTCGTCTTGAGCCAGTCGCTGAACGCTAAACTAATCTGACAAGGCTAGGCATTCAATATATGAAAACTGTGAAAACTCTCAACTTGCAAAAGTAATAATGTGGGATGACCACTCCTTACACACAGGAAACATCTGGGTCAACAGGTCAATTTTTTCATGTGATTATCCTGGCAGAGTGGCTTAAAACCAAAATATTCACCGATGGCTTAAGCAGCTACCATTTAGCTTTATGCATTACATCTTCCTTTTGCAATGTGTGCAATGATGATGACGATGATATCACCTGTTTGTGTGGATTACGCTCAACAATGCACAAAGAGACTCGATTGATAAGTGCAACTAACTTAAGAGACTCATATGAGCAGCCATAATAACCACAAAACCAGCAAAGTTTGTCAGTTAAAGGGCTGAATATGCCTTTTCATGTAAATCATAACCACCGAAGAGGGCATAATTTACCAGAGCTGATGCAGATTTAGAATTATGTTGGTTGCTCGAATGTAAAAAAAAAGTGTGGTTCGCGGTAAGTAACAATTTTTTATATTGCAACTATGCCACTGTACAATGAAGGACTGGTCACTACTAGTCGGTTTTTGGTTGATTATACACCGGAAATAGACTTTAAATTGTAAGCTTTAACATTCTCATCTTTTCAATGAACATGAATCATGTTCCTAAATAGCATAGATTTTTAAAAGATGTGCCTCAACTTAGCCCACTAATCAACTACTCCGTAGTTACACTAGATTTCACATTTGTATTCCTGGACGCACATAATAGCATGCATTTGTTATCTAGTAGATCAGAAAAAACTGCTACTTACTTCCGCAATAATTTTATCATTACAGATACTACACGGCGATTAGAATGGAATGAATGAGTGGCTGAGCAGAGTGGAACCCTTTAATTATTATTTAACTTTAGGAGCTCTAAAAGTATGTGCAGTGCAGCTTCGTAATTAGTTATACGACTTTTTTTGAGCACTAAATTGAAAGGGTGCTTACAAGACACCAGCGTAGTGATTGTTGATGTTTGCTTCCTGAAAAAAAATGTTTTCTTCCTTCTGCCGTGGTTCGCTGACCTTTTCGCTAGAATATAATTGTGAGTGCAAGATGCTCTATGCACCAACAGCGTGCCATATGTCTCTACTTGACTTCTCGTCATCACCTATTATGCATGCGAATTGGACTTGATAATGAGACCACGGTAGTCGTGTCGTCGTCCGTCATCATGTATGCAGATTTGCCAAGAACGAGAGCTGTTAAGTGGCTTCGCAGAAACGTGGCCCTTTTCCCTAAGGATTGCTGACGATTTCCTTTTATTTGCACAACACGTTACTAGCATTTCATTTATTATAAATTTGCAAATGCACATTTCGTTTGATTTTGCCAGGTACTCTTTGGTATTTTCCGTATTTGGTACCTTAAAAAGCTATCAGGTGAGCAGTTATGATTCTTTCTGCACCTGGTAATTCCGACGGAAATGCGACAAGATCCTTTTACGCTCTTATCCGAAATTCTTATTTAATGTGGGTTTCGTTTCTCAACAGCAATAGAAACAAGGCATGTGTAGAATGAAGGCTGATGAGAATATGTTATCACTTATCACTTTCATCACAGTCTCCTACCGTTTTGACAATAATCACTTAATGCGAATGGAAATACGAACGTAAAAACTCCAACTGCTAAAACAGCATTGCTACATTGTGAAAAATTGATATTCGGTACATTATGTTTGCATAAAGAGTGAAAGTCGCTGTTCCCTATTTACATCTTCATAACGCATGCACATCTTTACAGCTTCAAAACTTGTGTGGTGAATGGTGAATCATTCGGAAGCTTCATCAGATAAGGATTTTCAAAGTAAACATCACAAATAACTTCTGTTCAGCTTTAATATATAAGCCAACGTTTTCACGACTCATTCAAATGATAAATATTTAAATGCTCCTTAAAAGCTTTCTACACAACAACGCAATTTCCCAATCTTTATTTATTGTTGAGTTCAAATTTAAATACGACTTAGAATTTGAATGCAAAACAAATTAGTTGTGAGTCCAGTAAATTAGTGGTAATAAGATGTTTAGAAAATAAGCACAAATCTAATTGTTTCGTGTTTCGTCACAATCTATGGATTAAAATGTACATAACCTTATTCTATAACCCTGTTGCGTTGTTATCACATGACGTCATGACAGAAAAACGGCTAAAGCTGAGATTGAGAATTTTTAACTTAAGAATATCAAAAAGTATGAGATCATGATGTTGGCTACTGGTGAAAATGCAGTTTGCGATTATTTTATCATTTTGAGCCTTTCTAATGACAATAACAAAGTCATTATGTAAAGAAACCAAGTAGCTACGTAGGTACTTTTTCACTTGGAAATAATATCCATAGTTTTTAAACAGCATGGCACATATAGGAAAGGCTTTACACTTGGAATTATAAAAACCTTCGTGCTAGTATAATGATCCCAGCATCAAAATTCAACAAAAAGGACAATATTTATCAATAATTTTTTTTGAGCGGTTTGAACAGTTGAAGTGGCAATAGAATGGTCAATTTTTGTATGTACTATGTAAATGTGAGAAATGTCGAAAAATAATGATTTACTTTTAAATATCGACAGTAGCAAAACTGTGCAATATCCCTCTTTTCACATCTTATCATTCCCTTGCTCAATCCCAAGAAATATTTGATGAGTATGATGACTCGTTCAAATGTTTTGCAATCATCCTATCACGCTAAAGCGAAAAGAACCTTATACCTACCAATCCCATTTGAACTGCATATAGATTGAGTAGATTCTTTTGCAGATACTTCGTTGCTTGATAATTTTATTGAAATTTAATTTAAACGCGTATACCTTCAAGGAGCCAGGGTGACTGTACTATGTAATCTTTAAGTTCTACGAAGCTCATTTACGGTGACAAAGAATTATTTTCATCTCCCAAAACATCTGTTACATTATGATCCTTTTGATGAGTGTTTGTTAGTATTACGGTTGTATGTTTAGCAAACACGTGATCCCTTTCATTCAATCTGAAAGCACGCAACAACGACTGCACGAAGTTTTTTTACAAACAGAAATACGTGGGTTTTTTGGCTTGCTTTAAAGCATTTTTATTGAGCTCTCATTTAAATATGGTTTAACTTTTTCAATCAATTTTTTCGACATAATTACCCTCAAGCAGTATGCACGTTTTCCATTCGTTTTACAAGCGCCGAGGTCCCTCGGCTGAAGAATGCCAAGGGCCTACATATGTCCAATTTGGGAAATTTCATTTTTTTCCATTTATATTTTTTTAAATTCAACTTCTACCCTCTCCCGCGCATGTAGTTTTTTTTTATTTTGGTAAACAGAAAGTTGTCAGATAGAGTAAGATGGATACTGTAAGGACGATGGCACAACTGGAAAAATTCCAACTCTTTGACCTTCTCTTATAAGATGTGTGAAACGGCACATTATCGTTTTGGAGGAATATTTCGTCACTCCAACAGTGTTGGCCTTATTTTACAATGTTGACTTTATTCAATTTTTTAAAGTTTGTGGTATGTTCTTGCCTGATAAGTGCAGCTTCCTTCGCGAAATATTCCCTCAGAAAAACTCGAACTATGTCCCAGAAAATCAGCATCATAATCTTCGAGCTGCATAGCTCTGTGCATGACCTTCCAATTTGACAGTGAACTACCCTCTAACCATCGTCCTCCCCAGGCTTTTTGACTTACCCTCATAAAGATGAAGGTATGTCAAATCTCCACTCACAATTTGTTCCAAAAAATCCATTTGAATTTAAGAGAAAGGAAGGCTCTTTGAAAATTATAATTTGACCAGAATACGAAAAATAGGGCTTGTAAAAACTATAAAAAAATCTTATCAAAATTTTTGAACCTCAATATCTCAGGATAGAATTGACCCCAGTATATGGTACGAGTATCACCTGAAAGACCATATTTCTCTCTTTCGATTGATATGTAAACCAAACATTTTTAATCCCTTCCTGCTGCGTTATTGAGAGTCAAAGTCGCTTTAAAGTAAGCCAAAACACCCACGTATATATCTAAATCTACCTACTGAAAACTACTTTATTTATGACTCATCAAACTCCTATGATTCCTTAAACCTCATCATCTTTTTTCCGTGTGTATAATAACCACCACAAGAAAAGTAGTTTGCTGTGAGCTATGCAATAACATCATTAATTTATCTATTACATAAAAAAAGTGTTTCGAGTATTTCGAAAGATTTACCTCCGAATTAACTAGTAGTGTATATAACGTGACATTTTCCCCACTCTCTGCTTTTCTACCTTCATCCCTGTCGCTAAACTATGATTTACATTATGTTGATTGGTTAGGTTGATGTTAGATTTTGAAGATGAATGAAAATATGTTAGTTGAGGCGGCATCGAAAAAATACTAAAAGATGTCAACCGATACAATTGATTTCATCACGTGTTACCAAGCTTTTCATCAGAATCAGTGGTTGTGGATTCGAAAACTCTATTATGCATCCAATTTGTCCAACTAAATCATGCAACAATGTAATGGCGTAAAAATGCATACAACTAATTTCCTGTCATTGCTGAAATATTTAATCTAAATCCACCTCCATCACCGCGAAAGATGAAGGTAATATGGCTGTAGAAGTTACAAATGAGAATCAAAAAATGCCCTACATGCATAAGCATTCAAGTGATTAAAGTAACATCCCCCGTTAGTTTGTTGCAATAGTAAAAAAACTAGAGAAACGCTCAACACAGAGCAATTACCATTAATTGTGTGTACGCAGATTGTTCCAATCTCTTATGTTATTCGTTGACCACAAAGTATACTCCGGAAAAATTGCGTGAGCGTAGACCCTACAGTCAAATAATACGTCGGAATAGCTAGTTCCATTCAGAATTAAATGGTACGAGTCAAAACTGGTTTACAGAATTACTGTCACGTACTTTTGTGGGGATCAAGAAATAAATGATGATTAATAGAGCATTTTACGTTTTACTACTAGATTGAGTCTGTTTGACTGCGAAAATGTCGCTTGACAATCTTCAATTCTCATTTTGATAACTCTGTCGTGGTCAGGTGAATGGAATGGAATTTTTACATCATATAATTCTGGTGCAGACAGATGGGCAAAAAAACACGAGACAGGATTTTTATTATTTATGCAATAAATGCAAGCGAAAATCGTTTTCTGCATATTATACATTCTACGAACATTGTGAATGTGAGCGCTGAATTATTTGAATGGGTATAATTGTGCAAATCCTTAAATTAGGTCGAGATACGCTAAACTTAAAGAAACGGATATAATATTAATGAGTAACTTACATTTTCGAATCTAATGTAACATACATTTGATTCCAATTTATTGTACGTTTTGATGTCTGACGTCAGAATCAAATTTTGTTTTGATGTGCGCCGATAATTTTACTTTGATGTAATTCGCACTGAAAAATGTAACCACTCTTGTGAAGTAGTTTAAACGGCGCTTCATACACTAAATACCTACCTATAATTCTCCATTGAGGTACCCTGCTTCTTCAACATACCGCCTTACTTCTTGTTTTAGGCAAAAACTTGCTCACAATTAAGTTTTGTTATGAATACCAAAACTGACGTTGGTTCTTCTTAGCTTTTTCATACAGGAAAAACGACATCCTGATTTATTGCGTGATTCTCGAAATTTGAAAGGGGGAAGATGACGACAAATACTACAGGTTTGCACTTCTTTGAAAATAAACAATTTGACGGATTTGTTAGTTTCAACAACGTGATTTAGCAATGAGCACGCAGTCACAGTGAAAATCATGAAGTAGGCACTATGTACTCTACTGTAGGATAATATAATAATGGACACCACGATGCCAGAAAGTCGAGTCCCGATTGAATAATTGATTAAACCACTTGCCATTACTTAAAGCAAGTTCTTGCTTGCCAACCTTATGCCAATTATCGTGTACTTTTTTAAAAAGCCATTATAGGCATACTTACCAACCAGCGTACCTCGTTCAGGGAAGTTCCGTCACTGATCCATGGGAGAGTTTTAATGTGCTAATGCACGCATGAAATAATGGCCAGGATAAGCTTGATGCTTTCTAATGATGTCTTATAGCGAAAAAAAGAAGCATATTATATATAGCAAACCTACAATTGTTCTCTGGTGTTTGCCTTTGTGCGTAAAAGAGTGTCGCATCTTTTCAGGATATTATAAGGGTTGATTATAACTTTAAAGGAAAATGTCAGTGGATGAGGGAATATTCCACAGATTGTCTATTATTATTTATATCATCATTATCATTATTAAACGACACAGGATTTGAGGGGCTATCTGCCGATTTCAAAACACTCTGCTATGATACGTCAAGATTAAAACCCGTCTTTCGAAACTTTTTTCGTACCCAAATTCAATATAAATAGGCAAAGCACGTTCAACTTACTCCTCATGGTGACATCATCCAACCAGCTCTTACTTCTTTATTTGATAATTTTGCTGAGAAATGAGAATAGCATGTAAAATTGAGGATTATTAGAAAGCACGGGTTCTCGTTATATAACTCAGGGGCTAATGTATGTTTTTTTTTGAAATGTTGAAAATATAGTGCTTAAGTAGGAGCGTTTATGAATATTTCTGCTTCGTGAACAGTTAGGTCAGCTGAGAAGTCAGTAATTGCCAAAGAACACCTTGTAGGTTATTATTGGAAATGCTGTTCCACAGGTTTCTTAAGCTTCATTAAAGTTAACATAGGCGACACACAAGGGTCATGATAATGGATTACGTGTGTTCGTGCCGTTAGAACTGTAAGTTATGTTTTCTGACGGACGTTCTCCCGGTCTTCAGATCCATTAATGACTATTACACACCTGCCAGAGATGACTAGTGACTGGTAAGATTACTTTGTTGGCATGCTGAAATAAAACTTTTAATTATTTTTAGAATCCTCTTCTCCACTCATGTGAAGTCATCCCACTATATCTTCAGAGCTTCATCGATTCTCTGTGATTTTCTTTCTATGATTACACAAATTATCATACGAATACAAATTATAGATGCGTATAAACGTGTTAGACTTTTCAAACATCCGTTTGTGAAAGCATAAAAACATTAATTTAACTTCAAAAGATTCGCCTGAGCAACAAATTATGCATATCACTACTCATTTGAATGATGCTCGATGATTTTTGTTGTTCAATTCCATTGTAACGTCCTTCCCAATTTTTCTACATTCTAGAAAATCAACCATGCTAAACTTACCATTCAAGTTAGCAATGAATTTCTTGCAAGTGACATAGTTACATATTATTGATTCTTCTTTATGCTGATGAAATGCTGAATATTAACGAAGGTCGAGAGGATTATAAGTTTAGTAGTAATTGTGCTAGAAAAAGGTGACTGAAATTAGGGAAAATGATCATTCATTAACATGCATGCATGCGAGTTCTCAAGGAAGAGTGCAAATTTTCACAAAATAATGCTCAGACAGCCTTTTTTTAGGGACAGCGTACGCATTCCCATTCATTTTTCTTTTGCAAATATAGGTATTCAACTAATCTGTTGGATTAAAAGAGCAGCGAGACATTGAAGGATCATCAAATTCAATTAGGGAGTCTAAAGGAGATTTTTGCAGTTTCTTCATAGGACGAGGTCGGACTCAGACTTTAAAGCAAATACAGCATGCTGCTTTATCAGATGTAAATATAAAATGAGTTTAATATAGTAGGTATGCACACTGAGCCAGCCGCTTTTTATATCTTTTCTATTACATGACGCAATAAAGTAGTTCACTACCTTTCTGACTATTGGTGGAGACAGAGGTTAGGTAAAAAATGACCCCTTAATCATGAAATTAAATGAAAATCATGTCTTTCATCAGATGGTCAAAAAATATCACGATCTTAATAAAATAAAAGGCTGTTGTTTCCGTTCAATGCAAGTTCCACCATGTGAACAATACACCTTTCTTGTGTGGATCAAGTGAAAAGGATCAAGTTTTCTACTGATTGAAATCGATATGCAGAGTGAGTCAAAAGTGGCTACAATTCACCATTGCTGTCTTTTACGAGCAAAAAAATGATCAAATGAAAACCATCCAATTACCATTTTGTTACGAACAGCATCCGTTTTACTTATCGTTAGCGGTATCAACACAAAAACAAAAACTGCCAACAAATTTTGCATACTGATCATATATTTTTACAATAGGTTTTCCATAAACAATAAAATTAAAACTAGACAACAAAAATAATATTGGTATATACTTTACACGACGGGTATATATATATTTATTTAGATATGTATTTTATTTTAACACCTACGATACATTTGCTTGAAGAAAAGTAAAGTGCGATGTGAAAGGCTAAATAGACTGTAGAAAGCAAACTTGCTAAAATAATTACATTGATAATAACTCGTATCTACGATATACATCCATATGATAGTTTTATTATATTAATTTTTTACTACAAACATTTTTATAAACACTTGCAACATATATGATAGTGTTTCAAAGTGGCGTGCTGAGGATGTCTCTCCATAAAGCTTACTTTTATCACTATACACACACGTTCAACACACAACATATCAACACACTATTAAAATTGATTTGATAGAAAATACAAGTAATATATAAGAAGCGACTACTTCGTTAAAAAAACACTACAAAACCTCTTACTCATTATGTCAATCATTAGTGTAATAGGATAAACGAAGAAGTTACAAGATTGTAAAGGAAACTAAAACTTGATATTTGAAAATAATAATGTCTAGAGTTGAAAAAGGAATAAAATTCGAAGGTTGATCAAAACTGTAAAATGTATTTATTTCTATTATGTACATGTCCTTGTCACTTGTCTTTGTGTGATGGATGCATCTAACCCCATCACCATGCAATGTCTATGTCGTGATTTTTTTAGTAATGCGCGTAATAATCATAAAATAATTAAAACTCAACAAAAAGGGAATAATGAAGAGGGCTCAAAAAGTATTTATACTTAATCATAAACCATGTCATAACTCTATAAAAGCTAGTCGTGCAATAAAGCGATTTATTTATATATCAATATATCCCCAAAAGTGCATAAATCTTTGAATGCTACATTGATTGTGAAACGAATGGGGTATTATATAACAATAAACAATTGAAATCACAAAAGTTATTGTGTTTTAATGCTGTCCACGCTAATTTATGCGGATCTTCGTCTCTATGTCGTGGACATGACTTGGGTAAAGATTTTCACTGCGCTTTTAAACAAACTTGATATTTTTTCTATTGTATTTATTCATTATTGAAAAAGAGGAACACACGAAGAGAGAGAGAGAGAAAAAAAAATCGTGTCCTAGTATTAACGGAAGCTACGGCCAAGTTAAGTCACAATGAATATATACTTGTTGCATTGAATGAGCTGATGTACCATATTATAATTCATACTGGTCAAAAGGCGCATATTATGTGTACTTTGTGGAGCCAAGGACTTTTTAAACACTTTGCCAAAAACATAAAATAAAATCCCGTCCAATCCGCTCAAAAATTCTCGTAAAAAACACGACTACACACAACTGAAACATACCTAACAACATTTTCCTTCTCAACTCTTTC
This sequence comes from Sinodicranocentrus sp. ZH6, assembly GCA_027743935.1. Taxonomy (NCBI): domain Eukaryota; kingdom Metazoa; phylum Arthropoda; class Collembola; order Entomobryomorpha; family Entomobryidae; genus Sinodicranocentrus; species Sinodicranocentrus sp. ZH6. The sequence goes on from JAHZNA010002691.1 coordinate 89,579, forward strand.
AAAGAAATTGTGCATAAGTAGATTATATGCAAAGTGCATTCAAGATTTTTGGTTAACTCTTCTCTCTGTAAGTCAGTAAGATCAACAGGTAAACGTACTTCTAGGTCGTCATAATTTTTTTGGTTGTTTAAAGGTAAAGCAAGCATGCAACAGGTAATCAGTAGGCTACATTAAGCAGCAGCTTCATCTCATTCGCTTATCTTTGCACCAACACAGCAAAAGTTCAAAGTCGTCTTTGCATTAGTCAATAGTGGTAAAGTAAGTAGTGCTCAGCTTTTTAACAACAGTCACCATTCACATCATCTCATCATCTCGCTCATCTTCTTTGCTTTATTATAAACTTGTTTGTGGCATTAGGCAACCTGATAATATATATCAGAGAAGCCAAGAAGCCACGAATAATTCATATTTTTCACTGGGAGAGGGAAAGAGGCAAGGTAAATCGTTTTTAAAATGTGTGCTAATACATATAATATAATAATAATATATTATGCGAAATATGTGTGAGCTTTTTTTTTGTGTGTGTGTGTGCGCGCAACTGTGTTCGTTGTGAAGAACGAATCCAAAGATGTTACATTTTTTGAATGCTCGTATCATCATCATCATCATTGAAAGAGTATTATTGCTTGCCCTACTAACTGTTTGAATGGCGTGCACACAACAACCATGCTCCTCTCCCTGTCACATCATGACCGTCGAGCTTTCGGAATATTTAAGTCAGCTTTGATTTATTACTTTTAGGACGTTGACCAGCTCAGCTGTCAGTTTATACACACCTGAAGGACATTTATAGAATTTAAATGTTTATCTGATTGTTCCAGTATATTAAAACGTTTGGGCTAGTCTCCTAAAACCTGAAATTTTATCATGAGCAGGTCTCATATAATCTGCATGTTTGATTGATGGGAGTATTTTTTGCAAATGCTAGATTTTACGCTCAACTGTCTCCAACTCTAGAATACAATTATAATGATTTCTCTATTCATTTTGGTGTACTCATTTAGAAAAAAATCCTCATAAATAAACTTGCATTCCCATCGTTGTGATGTAGTAAAAGGGGTGTATAATATAAAGCAAATGGGCAAAAAATTGATACAAAATAAAGTGGACGCTCTTTCTGATACAAAAAATGAGCACATATACTTGTTTTAAAGTATACCGCAAACTAGACATGACAATTTGAACAATAAAGCCCAGTGATAAACTTAGCTGACACGTTAAACTGCACAAATATATGTAAGCCGAGGAGGAAAAACATGAGCGAGAAGTTGAAGTAACAGTAGTCGTAGTAAAATGCTAATAAGAAGAAATATTTTGTTGAATGAATACCTCTATGAATATTAATTACCCCGAGTTGAGCAATTATGTCAAGGAGTGAATACCTGCATATTATAGAGTAATTACTAAAAACGACAGGCATGCACATATGCTTGTCATTCATGACATTTAAAGCGAAAAACAAAACGAACACCTCAAAGAAGATTGAAGACGAAGGAGCAAGAGATTGCTCAAATATTTTTTGAACTTCGTTTGCCCAGAGATGAAAAAAAGGATAATAAAATAATGATTCATACACACAAGAAGATTGTTTCAATTGACGAGGGATCTTTCATCAGAAAAAGGCTAATAATGAAAAACCAACAGCAAAATTGCACACATGAACATTATTATGAACATGACAATGGAATGCAATATGTAGGTAAATGTGATCAACCCAAAATGCTCCATGCTCGTGTAATCATGTGATTTTTCCACATGCCGAATCATTTTTTCTCTTTCAAAAGATTAATATAATGGTGTTGTAAAGGAGTAATAATAATAAGAGGACATGTTCCCAAACACTGCTAACGCATAAATACAATGAGATAGAGCGAGTAATATGAGATTATACAGTTTTAAAAACAAAACTATCCAATCTAATAGGAAAATACGAGGCAATACTCTATACTTTCATTTCATTTTTTCGTATATATCCAAACCGCATTTCAACATTATGAGTTTGCCTCTCTGCAAATATTGTAGATGAGAGAGGGTGAGAGAATGAGCGATATTGTGCATATGCCTCGAAACAAAAACATAACATTTCATGCCCTCGGCATTGGATTCCTTTGCATCATTTTTCCTTGTAATTCAGCTTTCAAGCGTAATATCTGCATGTGCGAGCACAAGGGAATAAACGTGAGTGCCGAGTGGACTCTAAGGTGTGTGCAATGATGTTTAGAGGATGAAAAACCTAATTTGAGCAAACAACATAAATCATTGATTATCATTATTGTAATTGTAACATAGAAGATAGGCGACATTCTAATTCCGCCACACCACCATATGAGACAACATTAAGGCTTTAAATTGCAATTGCCTGGTTCACGGGTGCCATACATATTCTTCAGCGTCAGTCTACAGCAGTGTTGGGAAGATGTATAGTAAAAAAATCTTCTTTCGTTTCATGTGACCAAAAAATCGTTCGCATTTCTCTCTCTTCATCTCTCTCTCTCTCTTATAGCATGGTTAACTACACCGGACCTAGTTTGACAACAAAAAATAATATACTGAGGGTTTGTAAGAATGGAACTTGGGAACTGCGGCATTGCCAGGTGGAAGATGTGAATGCAGAAAGAAAACCTCATTCAATAATTTAGCAATGGGAGACTCACAAGACACGCTTTTTGGTGACTGCCGAGAATGAATTAGGCGTTTTGCTAAAGAAATCCTTTTGTGAAATGATTTCAGTTTTTTTTCTTCATACATGCAAACTTTAGCGATCAGAGAAATGCAAAGACAGATGGGTTTAAGATTGGCGTTAGCTTTAAGCTACACACGTTACTTTTTTACGCGTTTTGCTTCACTACTAGAAATTAGCATGAATTCATCTTCATCTAAATTATGATCACTAGCTGTTTACGGGATAATCATAAAGAAAGAGATAATACTCGAGTGAAAAAGTAGAAAATCTAGATTTCCTCAAAGTATTGAAGGGTTGCAAGAGAGACAGAAGTGATACGCGTACGTGCAAAGCTGATGCAGGATTAACGAGATGATGTAAAAGAAAAGACGGTCTTTCCGTTTTGTACGATAATTAGGTTAACTTGCATGCTTTCATTCTTATGACAAATAAGGTATACATATATATACTGGTTTTTAATGTCAATACTCAAAGAACGTGTCATTTTTGTGATTCTTTTTTTTATCTAGGAATTTTAGCCGTGAAACTAAATCCTTTGTGACAACACTCTCATATAAGCAGCAGTGCAATGGCTAAAGGGAAAATATTGATGTACGAAGTCGAAAACTATAATATTCATTGAGAGGAAGGGAGAGATGAATTGTTGCGAATTTCTTTTTGTTTGGAAAGACAAAAGATACTCATCATGACACACAAACACAGGTCGTTTTTCAAGGCCTTATGAAAACTTGCTAGATTCTCTCTCTCTCTCCCTCTTTTGCGTCCAATCGTTACTCTGTAATTCATCACATCCTTCGAGTAAATACGGTAAGCCAATATGAGATAAAAGATTCCTAAGTTGTAAACTACCACACAAAGGTTGCAAGCTTTGAGGAGACAAGATAAAAAAAGAGGTTTCAATGAACAAAAAAATATTTCAAATAAATCAGTGATTAGTTTTTTTTTGCATATTATTAAACATGCACAGCACTAGTGCATTAAGGCATATATGATGTTTTGCATAACTGCGAATCTTTTCTTTGTGTAAATAATATAAGCTCTCGAAAGTCGCAGATTATGAGACTCAAGTACGTTCAACTATTTTTCCAACGAAGGAAAACGTGGCGTGTGGGATGTGCAATGTTTAAGCGAGAAAAAATAGCCTACCTAATAATATGCATCTTTTTTCCAGATAATGTCTTTTTGATGTGTGCATCCTTTCCATGTGACTACTAATATTGATTAATTTGCATATACCTACAGCTTTACACAATGAAGAATAACAACGGGATAGAGGAAGCAATGACAGAGAATTTCCTCCAGGAACTCAAATTTCAATTAGTTAATTAAACAATGCAGTTAATGCATAATTACAAGGCTCAACATATAATCAAAAAGTGTATTCCCAACAATTTCCCTATCAGCTCAACCACATCCCTATCAATTACGTATATCTAAATTGCATTATGTATTGGTAGCATTTTGCACCATTATCATCACTCAACCAAGGAGGTGATGAATAAAATCTGGTAAAATTAAGGATGTACTTATGTGTGTGCGTGATGAGTGCATTCTGCTGTCTTATCTTATACATTCTTCTCTCAAGGAATTCAACTTTTAAATCTTAAATTAGCTCAAATTCTCAAGATTGAACGATCGTGCGCGTAAGTTTAAAAAAATCACCAATACTTTTACTATTTTTTTATACCTCGTTGTATGATACATATTATTACTACCTACATTTCGTTTTGTTTTGACTTCTTTTTCATCAGACCTTAAATTACCATTGAATCAGTTTCCTGGTAATGTCACTGTTTCAGGTTTCTTTCTCATGGACCATATAGGATCGCAATAAAATACACTAGCAAGAAACGGAAATACTAATGATAACAGCACAAGACAAACAAACAAGCGGTCTAAATGCAAGCGAAAATATTGCCTTTTCAGTATTAATGCCCGTTACAGGTGTACGTGTGAGCCTGTAAGAGTTTGTTGCTAGTGTGATTACAATGGTACCAGGAAAACTACATGCGCTATTACTATACCATTTGAACTGTTGCCCAAGCATTAAAAGTAACTTTTTTGTTAGTGCGTTTCTTATTCGCACGATTTCCATCGGCCCCTTGTTGGGACCACATCCCATTTAGTTTTGGCATAAGATTTTCTCTGAAGTTCTTTTTGAAGCGCTGAGACAGGCTTGCCCAAACTCCGTGATCCCTGGCAGAGAGGTCACGAAGCAGGATTTTTGACGTTCCCTTTGGATTATTTGATGCTGCTGCAACGGCAGCTGCGAGTCTTTGACTGTTCCTGGAGCTGTGACGGGAGCTCTTTCCGGTTGGATGACGGGAAGAGGACGATGAAGACGTGAGGGCGTTGGAGGAGGATCCACCTGTGACCGTTTGTGGGATTTGTGGCATCTCAGATAGTTCCAACCAAGAGGAAAAGGGAACTAGCAGATGTCTCCCTTTACCCCAGGCGTAATAGTCGCTGGGGGAAGAACCACTACTCCCTCCGGGAGGATACTGATAAGGTAGAAAGTTCAGTGACCTTTGGTACGGGGCAAAGGTGGAAGAACTTCTTCCCATTACGTGATATAAATACGACTCTTTAGGGTAGTTACTCCGAGGAGAGCTCACACTCTCCGACTTCAATGGGACTAATAAAACTGGCTTATTGCTACTGCTACTGCTGATATTCAGATTGCTATTCATTACGGCAGATGTGGATGTGTTCAATGGCTGTGGAGAGGACATCATGGACTTTGACACCATTTGTGGCAGTGAAGATGATGATAAGCTTAGCTTATTGCTCATGGAGCTGATTGTACCGCCAGACTTTCCCATGTAGACTTTCCTTTGGGGTTTCTCTGGAGGAATTGGTTTGAAAATTTCAGATGAGCCACCGACATCGTCTGAATCTTGGGTGGTGATTACGTGCACATGCGTTGCACCAGAGTATTGATGATGTTTCAGATTATGATGAAAATCGTCGTGTTCATTTCGATTGTTCAGGTCTTCATCATCTTCCTCGCCATTCCACCCATCTTCGTGACGAATGATGTTCGGATTGGATACATAAATGTGCTGATGGAGGGATAATGAATTCGATCCCGTTCGCACTAATGGTTCCTTCATGGCTGATGGGTGACCGCCATTACTGTCATTGTTGCTATTAGAGTTGTTACAACTATTGATTGTATTATCTGTGGCAGTGCTACTCCCACTGAAAGTAGAACCATCAAAGTCAAAGTCGAGGGATGCTGTGTCATGCACGGTAAATAATGGCGACTTGCTATTCGTCTCATGCAAAATTTCCGTAGGATACACTGGGGGCAAGGAACAAAATGCCGAAGCAGCATCACTCAAGCTACCACCCATTTCCACATATGGGGATGACGTCGACGAAGACGGATGAGGTGTACATGAACTCGAGCAAGACGCTGAGGAAGAAGGTGCTGGAGAAATGCTATAAGTCAACTTTGTAGAACTCCCTGGATGATTAAATTTGCCATACCGTATAGGTTTCAGCTTCAGTCGAAGGTCTCTATAAGTTTGAAACAAGTCCTCAGCCTCAGACCTGGTGCGAAACGCAGTAACAAGTGCCATCATTTTCGCCAAATGTCTCACAACCCAAACCAACGTGGATGGATGTTGTGAATCACAATGACAAAATACAACATCTTCAATAGGATACGACTGAAAACATGACAAATTTGGCAGTGTCTCCCAATACGGAGAACTCTCTCCCGAGTTGCAAAACTCATCAGAGTCAGATCCATTGCCTGACGAGGAGGAATTGCTATCATCGGAAACGTGTAAGCCGGACGAGCTAGAAATGCTCGTGTTATCCATGGATGCCCCCGATGATGACAAAGATGAATGAAGTGGCGGTACATTCTCAGTCTCTTTTTCTTCTTTAGCTGCTATCTCTAAATGATCCATTAAATCTGCTATGTCCAACTCCACAGAGTCACTGATTTTTACTGACCGCACAGACTCATTATCCGACTCAAAACCTTCATCCTTGGACTTGACACCCGGCGACGTTAACTTCAGTCCTCTCTCAGAGCATTCAATTGAATACCTGTTGTGCACAAAAACAAACAAACAAAAGAATGCAAAATCAATTATCATCCTTCAAGCAAACAAGACGGAACATCGTGGCAATGAATAATCGCGTAGAGTATGCAATGTCCTATAAAGATTACTTATCATCTCTCCTCTTCCCATATAACTGCAGCTTTAGTGCCAACAAAGAAAGCACACATAAAAAACAAGTCGGAAAAAGAGAGGTGATGCGATGTTGTACAACGTGACCACGGCAATTTAAATAGTGCCTTGTTTGACGATGCATATGTTATTGCTCATTTTCAAATTTAAACAATCCCTAACTCAAAAAGTTAACAGTTGAAACCTGTTGTAGTAACAAAGCAGCCAACTAAAACGCACCGTGTCACACTATAAACTTTTTTTGGCACCACTTCACTTTACTCCACATTGATTACCTAGTTTAAATAGGAAAACATTTCTGTGAGTTAGTTCTCGTCATTGACATGTCGTGCTGAAGCCGTGTTCACATAATTTATCATCGGCTTATATACTCCCCTCTCTCTCCCGTCTGTCATTCCTACAGAGAGCTCTTTTTTCTATTACCATGTTGGAAACTAATCCCCGTTTCTAATCAGGTCTATTTGTGCGGTAAAATCACCTAACTACAATGATTAAGCGAGGAGAAAAACTTGCATGACATACAACTTTACTTCAACGTTGCCGAATCGAGACAGATTTTGTTTGTTAAAAATAAACTCCCATGTATGCCTACTTTAGCGCAACTTGCGACTAAATGCGTCTTCCCTAGTTTGTCGCAAGTCGGAATGAATTAATTCGTGAGATACTTTACCGTGACGTGCACAAATGTAGGTTACAAAGTGTTTACATTATAATGCATAACTTTTTGCACCAGGTGGAGGAGCAATGGATTATAGAAATTATATTACGTCTACAACTTTTTCAGCCAGTATGCCTGCCTGTCCATTTCGAAAGAACGTTGTTATTTAACTTGATGCGATTTCATTCTGAATGACAGCGACTGTATAATGGTTTACCTGTGATTTTCATTGAATTTGGCCAACTTCCTTGATGGGTCTGTAGGTTGATAGCGCTGAATGAGCGTCTCCACCAGACTTGCCAACACTTCGGATCTGATGGCTCCGTCCAATTGGACTTTGCCGAGTAAATAGCCCGTGAAATGTGCCATAGTGACTTGCTTGCAATCTATGGATAACAAAAAATATAAAAGAAAAAATTCATAAGTCATCATCCTCATCATCAACAACAACATCATCATCAATGCCAAGACGAGCGTCTTCTTTTTTCCTTATTTACATCAACTTGTCATTTACATCTCGAACCAGTCTCACACACACCACACAATACATTTGGATGCTACACTCTCGGTAAATGATTGAACACCTGATGATGTCTCTTCTTTGTAATAATATTTCCCGATTTTTTTTTCATCCACCAAACTACCAGTGAATTGTTTGATTTTGAATTTAAACCAAGTATCGAGGAAGAAGAATAAAACAGAATGAATTCGTTTTTGCGACGTGGTCGTCATAAGTATAAATAAATTGGAATAACAGGACTCCCATTACATTCAACATGAATGTTTCACTTTGTCAATTCGTTCCTTTAGCCTGATTGAATGCGAAAATGCGTTTTGCACACACCCGCTCACATATATATATATTCATTCCTTTTGAGTGCTAAACGAACTTTTCACTTTTTCATGCAGCACTGAACTCATGCTATGAATTACCTTTTTAAAACCGCATTTTCAAAAGCTTAATCCTGTTCATTGGTTACCACAATCATGCAAAAATGGTGTTACACTCCAACAAACTTTACAAATCAACTTAACTGGATTTGCGCATTTTCTGTTTGAAAATCCTTTCCGATACGTATCACTGCTTGTTTGGCTGTACTAACTCCGTTAAATATCGTAATATAGGTAGTTAAATATCCGACATGATGCGTCAGACGTAAATAGATGGTATTTGAAAATTTACTTTGATAAACACCAACTCTTCTGACGTGATGAACTGTACTGTTAATTTTTTAACGATAAATGATTTACGACTTTTTTCCATTTCACGCTACCAGTAGCAGCTCTTGTTTAAGGTGTAAAGGTTTGAGTTGAAACTTTACTTAAAAATATAAATTATATTTTCTGGCCCGCGTACAAATACTCATTCATAATGGTTCTCGAATAACCGAAAAATCCTTTGTATGCATTAACAGGCTCATCCCTCTCGTCATGTTTGAAATCTACAAGAATGTTATGCAATCGAAGAGTATCATTAGTTGAGTTGTTGCTGAATTGGAATCTTCCTGCTCAGCGCAACTTAAAATGTTATTTATTATTTACTGATGAAACACCAGTGTTAACTCATGTAAGAAAAATTATAGATTTTGTAAGAAAATGTGTAATGTAAAAATCTCTTTGAAAGGCGAGATGTTCGTCCCATTTTTTCCCATTTTGTATTTTTCATGCTCCTCCTTAAATATTTTACTTAACTGGTCTTTTCAGCTTTTGTTAATCTTATGCAATATTTCACCCGACTTTTTTTTCAAAGGGAAAAATAATCGTAGCTTCCATCCATGTGATGATGATACGATTTTTGGCTGAATTGTTGTGAATGATCAAGTAAATTCCACCCATGTAATGCCTATTACAGAAGCATCTAACCTTAACATCGTGGAAGCTCCTCCATTCCTCACAAACGGTTTGAAAAGAAGAAGCCAAGAAAAAAAAGATGAAACTGCATTTTAAGAAAAAGTTCCCTTTTGGTGTGCTTACTTGTGTCTTCGAATGCGAAACATGTACTATTTTATTCTTTCCTTTCATTCGCACGGTTTACCGACTATATATACTCCGTTATTCGTTCATGAACCTTTACGGATTAGATATGTTATAGAGGTGCAATTTTTTAGGCCAGTAGCCAAAGCCAACAATCAATCTCAGGGAAAATTCTAACTTACTCAAATGCACTTGTTTCTAAGTAGGTAGTGTTTTTCAGCCATATCATGATTATTTGAAGGGTGGCTGGGCTAGTGCCTTCCAAGAAAGAGATTTTTATGAACATTTATATGATAATGGGATTAAAGGAAGAATATATATCGGATTTCGTATATAGACAATTTACATGTGGCGTGGCATACCTACTCCCCCTCAACACCGACTATACTGTACAAGTACCACTATCATTCATCAGATCTTAAAGGATGAGAAAAAATATTCCTCTTTGGTAGTCTGAGTCGATAATAATAGACAACAATGCATCATGCACCACAGTACAGAGCAAACTTCTGAAACAAGTCATTCATCTCCATTGCACGAAATTAAAACAGCAATATTAATAACACAATATAATAAACAAAAATCTCTTATTTTACAACAAACCCTCTAGAGCCCTGCTCGCCAAAGCTGAACGAACAGCAACTATTACCGAAATACAGGCTACCTCTGATGTACACATTTTTGAACAGGAAAACAAAAATTGGGGTTTGGAAATAAATCCAAAATCAGATAGCTTGATTATAACTATACACATTCGCAACATCTATTAGCTTCACATTTTTCTCGCCATAATCATCAGGATGATGATGCTGCTACTTTTCTCCTGATGATGAGGACGATAGTGATGATACACACACCTTCGCCTCAATTCGCCAAAAAGATGGACACTTGAGCAAATCTGACTTTAGTAATACTGCATTACTTATTATTACATACAATGAGCTACAATTGGGATATAACAGTAACAGTCGTAATAAGTATCCTCCTCCGAACAAACAGCTCACAGTCGTGTGTTCTACCAGTCTCAGAGTCTTTTCTTACTACAAAAAATAAATAATTCACTACCAGCGAGATTGAGCTTCTTCACACAAATGAATGAACAAAGTGCAAAGACTCGTGATAATGATGAAGATGATCACAAAGCTGAACAGCTATCTTCATCCTCTCTTCCTCATTTGGTGTACACCGTACATAACAAGCATGTAATGTAACTGGTGCTCTATTATAATGAAGTGTATTTTTCTGGTCTACGGAAAAAAATGTAATTGTACAAGGTTAGTAGCATTCATTCCTGCACTGTGCTGTTTTACACATTCGTGCCACATAATCCTCAACTACATCACTGTACTACCATAACTACCGGTCATTTACTATACACTTGTACAAAAAATCTTGGAGAAGAAAAACAAGAAGAAGAAGAAGAGCAAGAGGAAGGAATGATGATTGCGATGTGAGGACGAGCCTTGAAATATCTTGATCGTGATTGCATTCGTTTCAAATTCTGTTGTTCAAAATGAGCTTTGCGCATGCACACCTCCGAAAAGAAATATATTTATAGTGGCAATTCTACCTCCTGATGGCAATTAGCGATTCACACCAAAATGGATTTTTGCCGTAATATATTGTGTAGATCATGACAACTGCTTCCGAATCGTTTTGTGATACCAAGTCTACAAAAAAATTGAATGGAAAGGGGCTACATGCAAATTAAGCAAGGGGCTGTAAATTTTTTCAAAGGATGCTGCTCTTAATCTCTGAGAATGACTCTTTTCCTAATGTGAAGGCGTTAGTGGTGATGATTATTTGATTTTCACCAGAATTATATATATTTACCCACATGAACTCATGATAGCTAGGTTCCCTTCTGTCGACGCAAAATACGAAGGGGAAAATTTGCACAAATAAAATAGTCCATCTCAAAAATATAAATCCTGAGGTGCTCTCATCATCATCTAACCATATCGTTTTCTCACCAACAGAAATGAACGCGCGCCACACCCGTAAATCTCTGTTAAATTACGTTGAACACTGCTGACTAGCTAGTGATGATGATAATTTTTATGGTGGCTAGGGAAAATATGCAAAAGTTGAGATTTCTTACCTACTAAAAAAGCTACTCACCACCGACACACTTTATACCAAACATCATCACCATCACTGTAATCATCATCATAATCTGCATAAGATTACATGAATAACATTACCCAATTACGAATACAAAACAATCACAAGTGTCCGTAGCTAGAGAGCAGATAAACTATGTACTAAAAACAACCTTTGAGATATGAAATTGTAAAAGAATGTTGGGGTGGGGAACGGCATATTTGCACTTATTGCGAAAAAAAATCTCTGCGAATATATTTCCATGCTCTTTGAGGATCCTCTTCATTGTGATTACATACAAACTTTTTTTCCCTCTCTTTAACGTTGACTTGAATATAAAGAAAGTCATTCTGAGATCATACAAAATTCCAACTATAATTTTTTTTGAAAGAGCTAAAAATCGAAATTTCTTAACCACCCTGACCAAACCTATGTTTCATCTTTATAAATCTAAGCTACTGACATTATAAGTTGAGGTAAATGGGGAAACAAGCATTGTTAAATAAATGGATTCACAGACAACCATTCATTTCGAACAGTTCTCTCGTTGAAATAGCATTATTATTACAAAGTTTGTAAAATCCTGCAGAATTGCTATGGTCTCCTACAAATGATGAATGAAACATAATTTATAACGAGGATACAAATCATTGTGAGCTAAAGCGGAGGTGTCTCCCGTAATACAACCTAAAGTATATAAAAATAATAATATAAGTTTCGCTTGTATTTTTACAATTATTGCATAGTGTTTTAACGCTACAATAACAACTAATAATATGACCGGAGTCGTTGCCTCAGAATTTCATAGTGTGATTTCTTATGATTACCAGTCTTACAACTGGTGGCAGTCATTTGTAAAAAAAATATGATACACGCACACACTGCTGTACTTTTGTTAAACATTTTTGCACGTTATCGGAAATCAAATGGAGTTGCACGCAAGCCAAAATTCTACAAGGGGAGGTTTTAGCATTAGGATTATTTTTAGCTAAATAAATAACTCATTGTTGTATCCTACCTAAACAATTACTCTGTTTGTCAGTAATGCAGAGGCCGAGGGTTGAGGAGGTGCTTTTAAAGTCACGCACCGGGACCGGGAGTTGGTACCTTCCAACCATGGGCACCGCTGCTTTTGAATTAATCTTCTATAATTGCCTTTTATATGAGTTGTTAAACTCAATGAGTAAACACGAAAATCATGATATCTAGCTGCGTACCGTTAAAGTTTTGTAAATACAGTAGAATTTAGGTTAACTTTTATACATATTTATAAAAATCCTTTTAAGATTACAATTACACACAACCCATATTTTAACAGACTGCACACATGCATTTAACTATCGCCCAACAAGGTATGCTAATAATATACACCTGTATATTTGAATAATCTGAAGGTCAAGCTTGAGCAGAAGCGTTTACTGACCAGATAGATGAGTGGATATTATTTGCAAGGTCTTGCAATTTTTTGTCTTGTACAGTTTATTCTCTTTGTTTATGCATGAATACTGCTCATAAAGCGCTAATAAATATCACTGATGATGGAGACCGCTGAGTTATTACACGGCACTATTCTACAAGTTTTACAAGCTTCTAAAGGATATGGAACGAGAGGAACGTGTAGTTTAATACGTAATGGTCATCCTCTATGAAGTAATTTCGAGTGTTTATGGTCAAAATGATCATTTTTTAGTTGTTCACGGATGAAGGCAAAGTAACGCTTTCAAGTGAGCTGAAACATTTTATTACAAGATTTTTCTAGGCAAAAGATATATTCACATATTTGGAAGCACATTACAAGAAAAACATATAGTCAATTTGGTTTTGCATATTATCTCTCTCTCTCTCTCTCTCTCTCTTTCTCTTTGTGAAGTTCAAATTGATCAAAAATATAGCACATCAAAAACGCTGCATTGTGTTATTAGATCAGTTCCACTCCTCCATTTGTTGAGAAAGAGATATATTTGAACTGTAAATGTGCAATGGAATGCCTCCAACTCGAAACTGCGGAATGTAAGAGGGAAGATTAAAAGCCATTCTCCGTCTTGTCAATTTACACGTACATTCACCATGAAATTGAACTCCCGTTCATTCCTTTTTTACACTTACTTTATACGTCATCAACGTCTGCAACATCCCCATTAACATTGTAATCAAATTACAGACTCAGCTTCTCCTGAATTGATGCAAGAAACACAATATTACTATTTTAGGATGTCTATAAAATCTCCACGGTCATTATCACCATCGTCAACTTGGTGCATACGACGAGAACAAAAATGAGAGAAGTGGCAGAGTCATTTTTGAAGTAAGCGAAATAAAAAGTGCGATAACGATGCCATCAACCTATTGTAACTTCACACCTTTTCCCCATCACTCATCTCATTTCAAAGGGCTGTTTCAAGTGTCAATTGTAGCTGTTAAACAAAAAGAAATATTACCAGAGAACCAACCACAGCACGTTTTACCAACAAAAATGCAACTTTTACAATGCACATACGCCTCTCCACAAATCTTTGATTTCATGTATGCTAATAATAATAATAAAGTCATAAAATATTGACACTTTAAAAAGTTTTCAGTCATTTTCGCTCTCTTCGGTGATTAATGAACTTCTTGTAAGATTTTTTTTTACCCTGTAGTAAAAGCAGAGACTACAAATACAATTGTGAATTTGTCTCCAATTAATGAACACACATGTATGTATATATGTACATCATTAAATAAAATGATGAAGTGTATTTACCATAGTAGAAGTTAGTATGTGAAGGGAGTAAAAGACTTGAGAGTTTAATTTTGGAAAGCGTACCAGGCATGGCACGACATATCATTCTAAAAAAAACTTTTTCTGAGCACATTTTTCAAATAGCAATCTCAAGTAGAATGCAATAAAAAAACGTAGGAAAACTCACAGGGATTTTCCTTTAGAACACAACAGCACAAAGAAACTCCCTGTTTGTTTTTACTGTGGGAGAATGAAACAATTATTGTCAACGTTTACAAGAAAATAATTGCAGATATTGCATTCAGCTAAACTTCCGTCGACATGGCTGTGTAGTAGAGTCTCACGTTGTATTGGTTTTCTAGCGAATGCCTACCAAAGTAAAAGTGATGTGATATGCAGGTTGTTTGTAGAACATAATGAAACTAAGCTTTGAAAGAGGAACTAAAAAGTGTGCAGGTGGATGATGTTTCAGAAAAGAATTGGAAATTGCTAACTATTTTTACAAAAACTTTTAATTTCACATCTCATTTTCTTCTCCTTTGTCCTTTAAATTAATGCAAAGGTGTAAAGAAACGAGAAAAATGCACTTGTTGCACTTCATCTTTCTTTCTCCTGAATTTGCTCCGCACATATGTGACATTGCATGCGTGAGCTTGTTCCTGTGTAGTACGAATAGTACCTTGGTCATAGTTGCATGCCCTTGCCTTTTGCATTTTTGTCAACATGGATGGTGTTGATGGATTTTTTTTTATGAAAAAAGCTTTACCTATTTGCAACTGGTGATTATGGAAACTGAAGGCTAACAACCATATCACTGATAAAAGAAACATGACTCCCTAAAACAACAGTATGACCCTCCACAGAAGAAAAAAAGTTCACCTAGTTTTGTTTAATTGTCAGAGGGATATTTTTTCTACCTCTATTGATCAATTAGAGAGTATAGCCCTGAGTACTTTTATGAATAAGTTATTTTTCATAAAGAATTAGCATTTGCATGTCGTGTAGCTTTATAATCTTGACAGAGCAATGTCCAAAACCATCAATGAAGTTAGCGTTTAAAAAAAAGTAATCTGGGAGCTAAAAAGGGACAGGGCAGTCTTGTTCACTAACAACATCTTACTTTATACCCTTTGCCAAGCCAAAATAACATCAAATAAATGCCAAGTTCGCTATTTACAACCATTTATTACTGCTCCACAACAATATATATAATAATATTAACCAGAGCAAAAATTAAAGAAAATGATTGGCCCTTGCAAATCTAAGTCAATTGAATGCGTGGAGAATATCTGAATGCCAAAAGGGCTCCACAGAGTTGGTGACTTTTGATATGTGATTCATGTTGTGTTGCAAGTGTACACCTGCGTCAAACTACAACGTGCTGTACAACATGCAAATGTATACAAATAATACAAATTTGTAAATGGTCACACGAGTACTGGTGGAAAAGATATTTGACAGTTACAAAACACGGACACTGACACACTGCATACACAAACTATCACTAACTACGCGAGTATTTCTTTAAAGGGATATATGCTCACTTTCAATCTTTCAATATACACATATTATTTTTGCACTTCACATCCCAATTTCATTAACTCTCAGATTCATCAAGTGATATGATTGATGATGACATGACGAAAATTGACAGCTTTGCAAAGCCATGAAACCACACCAATCACATTGATAATATGCATTTCTTGTTTCTCTCGAAAAGATTCAACAACATGTACGAGTCCTGTGCCAATTGCAAATAATTCTTTTTCTTCTGACGTTGGCTTGGCTTCGCATGCTATTTAAATGTTTGAGTGACACATATTACACGTAAAAGTATAGACATTTTATGTGGTATTAGAAAGATGAGATGAAACAAGCATTACAATTTGCATATCCCCTTTCTTTTTAAATTGCATCCAAAGAGCTTGAGTTTGAATTAGCTTTCTTATAATAATATCAAGTCACACAACTGCACCAGTGTGACTGTGACTTTGAACGAGTAGGTTAATACTTATGCATGTCCGCTTGCATATACTTAGAGAGAGAGAAAAAGGAGTTGCCCTTTATTTGAGGATTTTTTTAAGGGTCGGAGACAAACTCGCAGCTTTCAAATATGTATTACAGCTTGGGTTGATTTATCAAATTGGATTGAAGACGCTACTCATTTTTGCTACAAAAGTGACACCATGAAGTGTCTAGTCGATAACGAGAGTTGTTGTTGGTGATGTGATTATAAAAATTTGTATAAGGAAGCCATTATTACCTCCTACAGATTTTGCCCTCCCAGAGTTGACACACACAACTTTTCCCATTTACATATATTTCGCTCAAGAATGATAACAATACGACCAACACAAGTTGACAAGAAGAAGACGCAGTGCAGTGGCATCAGAGAGCACTCATTCATTTCGAATTCACGTTTCATGTTTCAAGCAATCCTACACCGATGGTGATATGCAAATTTTTTGGTTTGCTTACATCCATTATCGTGTTACAGTAGCTGGTAGCTAAATAAAACCCTTTACCAAAGCTCGTCGTGGTGGACACCTTGAGCAATATTATACCTTCTATTTACGAGTGTAGACTGGTGGTGGTGGGTGGCGATTCTCATATATCTTTTTTTCACATTTTCATTTTCTTGTTTGACTTGACTAAACAAATAAAAGTGATCATATGCTTACCTTTGATTTTAATGTCCCTTCATAAAATAATTTTATCACCACTCTCTACGAGCAATTTAATAGTTTCAGTCAGGATTTCACCCAAATTTCCAACAAACCACGTATATTATTACACATGCAAACTTCAACTGTTATTATGATGATGATGGGGTCATGACGATTCTATTTTAGAGGGAACGGATGTACATCTTATAAATATTGTATTTTTAGCTGATGGTCAATCGATCCCTTACACACTAGGCATTCACACACTCTCTCGCACATTAAATCCTTTTCTTCGTTCGTGCACTCTCAGAGATGATGTCCTGTTGTGACCAAAAAGAAATCTTGAAAAATGGAGAATGCAATCACTTACTCAAGGTGACTGAATACTCAACAAGATTTGGGTAGGTTGGCTGATAGGTTAAGCAGGTAAACAGCTAAATAGTATACATGTGAATGTGCCAGTATCTATTATACATTCACATTCACGTGTGTGTAGGCCGTTGTCGGCGTTACTTTTAGAGTAAAATCCCTTTTCGTAGGTCGTTTCAACAAAATAGACAGTCAAAGGTGTAAATAGTTTGTGCGTGTGGGGAATAGTAGTACAAAATACTGTTCATCCGTTCAAAACAATTATCTGGATACAATATTCATGAAATCTCTGCGCAACACGTTGTCATTGTCCCAATGTGTTTTTCTCTCTCATCCAGTTCTCTCAGATGAGGAGTATTGTTCACACAATAATGTGCTTTTCAGGTCAACTCACTCACACCAAGTTGGCAGTAACAATGCCAACAACTTGTCACAAGTGGAAGCTGTAGAGAACTAAGGTTACTGTTAGGAGGGGCAACTGCACAGGGAGCAAGTCTGGAAGAAGATGATGATAAGGATGATGATAGTTCTTTATTGGATGTTGTCGTAGTGGAAGGAACCCTTGTCCCAGGGTCAACTTCTACATTCAACCATCCCACTGCCATACTGGCTTGTTTCAGTTGGTGATAGAGATGCTGCTAAATATGTCCCATGACGACTATCATAATCAACTCTTTGATTGATCAAAATGGTGAGTAACACTTTTGGTAACTTATTCGAAACCCTTTGACGTAACTCAAAGAGTGATATTGATCTGCCTGCGGAGAACATTTAAACTGAATGAATGACTCGCTAACTAATTGACTTTGTTCAAGTTTATCAAAGGGACAAGGCGACGGTGTGAGAGTGTATGGGCATGTGTGTTATATTGTAGACATGCTGCACTTGGCTAATAATAAAAAATAAAAATAATAATATATAAAAAAAAACTGTTCGTTGAACAAGGGTACGCACTGACCATCAGTAAGAGTTATTTACTTGCGAATTTTCCTAGCAAAAAAATATACTTGAGTGCATCCAGTATGCACAAGATTTGGCGGAGTAGAGCACTGACGAAAAAGAGAAAGAGAGATAAACTTGAAATAGCCGTTTATGGGACCGCTATTATCTACAAAAATGACCAAAAGTCATGTCTCGTAGAGATGTGAGTCATTCCACTACACTCGCACTGTGGCGGATGAAAGCTCTCCCTCGTGTTCTATTTTGCAGAGAGTCAACACACACCGTCTCTCAGATTTTCATATGTTGCCCAAATTCAAGATCCAAATCGGCCTAATGGCTAACTAGCAAATCAACACGACAACAACGCGACAAGTTCACACGGTGCCAGTTCTCCCAGATTCTCACTTTTTTAGTCTCAACCACCAAGAGTTATCTTTCCTTCACGGCAATTTGCATTTAAAGATTCACTACATCACACGTAAAAGGAAAAAAGTACTGTTTGACTCGGCGAAATCGCCAAAAACCATCAGCTTACTAACCGAGTTTCTTTATGCTCAAATTTCTTACACTTGTGAAAGCAAAAAATGACCCCGAATCTTGATTTCCTTTAATTTCAACAACTTTTTTCCCCTTTATGAACGAAAGTCATCCCTGATAAGGGATCACAAAACATCTAGAACGCACTTCAAAACTACATTTTTTTTTCTCAAAAATCACGGTCTACATTTTATCCCCACAAAAAACAATCCTTTTCAGATATTCCCAGAACCAGTCTGGACGTTCACAATCAGCTCTAATTTCCTCTTTGGAGAATGGACAAAACAAAGGACTTTACACACAAACAAGTAAAACGGGAGCACTGACAAATCATGCAACCAAAGTACCTATCTAATGTTGCCGATGACACACAATAAAATCCCAAATAACATCTCTCTCCCTTACAAAGTAGTTAAAGCGGTCTCCCAAATTTCACTCGGACGAGCGTCCGCAACTTCGAGTACCTGTATGGATGGCATCAAAGCCGAAACTAGAATAAAAGCAACAAGTTGTTCGACTACGGAACCAGCCCTGAGAGCTTTAGAAAATCCTATGAAACACAACAGGTTCTCAACATCATAATCATCATCCTCACTACGTGAACATGAAGCACACGAGCTAGTCTTTCCACTACAACTATGAAAGTTCCATTTGCAGCTATATACCTTAGTAAGCAAACAAGCAAAAGCTAAATTGCTTACTGTGAAGTGCCTTCCGACCACTTGTACCTGTACGCACAAGATTACATAGGATTCTAAAGGGGAATGTGAAAAATCTTAAGAGATAAAGGTGCTTCGCCAGGTTCTGCATATTGAGGTGTATCATATGAATGAAGGAATTGATACGAATGCGCTTATAGTTGTCTTCAGCTAACACGCATTCAATAAGACACATTAAGGCTTGTGCAGGTAGACATATAAGATGCTCCGCGCTGTGGCAACTCACAAGTTTTCGATTCTTGAGAAAGCACCTAATGCATCAGATATTTATGTCTACCTGGTTTTTGTTGACGATCCTTTCATCTTTATATGTATGCGCACTTGTTGAACTCTGAAAGGATCTCGTCGTTTAATGAATGCATAATCCTTCCTGCTGTTGAGAATTTTGTGTTGCCAACTCTACGAGATACGATCATAGGATGCGGTTTGCTCTTTCAGTGGGCTACTCCTTGAAAATTCAACAAAATGCAGCACAAACAACATCCCCCTGTCCCATTCATACTTTACTATGTCAGTAGTGCCAATAGTTAAGGAGGACCATAATTACTCGCTCGGCGTAAGTCAAGTCCTCGTTTGAAAATTTCAACCAGGGTTCTAACACTTAAATGTATGATGATGCTTGTAAGGGTAAGGGAAGGTGAGGGTTTTTCGAAAAATCACTGACGTACCACACTTGCCTCATCGGTATGAATTTTTCGAAAGTGTTTCATAATCCAATGCTGATAACAACAACAACGTTAAATGGAAAACTTGAGTTGAGCAACAAGCTAATATATTTAATAAACCCATTTTTATGAGAATTTTCCGAAATTCTCACGGTTTTTCCAGAATCACTTATGCAAATTTGTGATTGACATTGATGGCGTGAGTTTTAAACCAGAGCTATCACTGTCTATCACCTTGAAATGATGCAATGCGAGCGGCGAGCACGTAAAATGCAATCTGGTTCCTGAGAATAGACGTTATTTTTGGGTCGATATCAAGGAAGGAAATTCCGTTCACACAGTATATCTTAATGCTAAATTGCCAACAGCTGGCTTCAACGGCTTTTCACATGTTCATGTTCACCTTCACCATCAATTGCTTCACTTCAACAATACTGTTAGTAATCATGCATTGAGTGAGGTAGAAATCCTAATACATTTGTTTCTAATCGTTTCATCACCAAGGAGGAATGGAGGAAATAAAGTTGGAACGAGAAAGTGTTTTTATCCAATCTTGATTGCGAAAGACAAGTTCGAAGATGAAATAGAGGAGGCAGTAGCAAGGATAGAAAAAACATATCAACTATATACTGATGTAGCAGCCAGTGTGGATGTGTGTTGGATGGCACGATCTACACCTTAGCCGACGTTTCTATACCACGCAAACAAGTTAGATTTGCCTGAAGCCAAAGCTAATTTTGAAGAATTCAAATCGCTAGTTGGTGACTCAATGCCAATTTTACCTGTTTCCTCTAAGTTCGGCGTTAATCTGAAAGACTTGCTATTGCACCTTAAAAATGTTTATGATTCGAAAAGAATGAAGAAAGAGGAAGAGCTAGTCAAATATGAACCTGTTAGAATCAACTATATACTGATGTAGCAGCCAGTGTGGATGTGTGTTGGATGGCACGATCTACACCTTAGCCGACGTTTCTATACCGACGATCCGATAGCATCTAAGTGCGGGTACATGGCATGTACCGATGACCCGATTATTTGAAACTAACGAACCGACTAAGTCTTTCCATGTACCCGAAATGTCTCTACCAACGACGTGTATGCATAACCGTACAGTTTGCTTTACTACGTTCAGTGTTAAGCTTTTGAAAACTTGAGTTGGTGTATTTAATTTTTTGCAATAAGTTATCGTCTATACCTCGGCACTTTCACCCAAGCAGTATACCTGCACTGCAGCACACACACACACAATGTATCGACAACTCCCCAACCGTGTGTATAGCACCATGCACAATTTCTGCAGCACTGTTACAAAAGATTGGTCGCCTCTACCGACTTTTCAATTCTTTTTGTTCCCGCTGGACTGAAGCAATAGCATCTGAGTGCGGGTACATGGCATGTACCGACGACCCGACTATTTGAAACTAACGAACCGACAATTTCAATTTCTGAAGGAATATGGCAAAGTCCTTCCATGTACCCGACATGTCCCTCTCTACCAACGACGTGCATGCATAACCGTACAGTTTGCTTTATTGCGTTCAGTTCAGTGCTTTTGAAAAGTTGAGTCGGTGTATTTAGTTTTGTATGTAATAAGTTATCGTCTATACTTACCTCGGCACTGTCACCCAAGCAGTATACCTGCACTGCAGCACAAGCACACACACACTGTATCGACAACTCCCCAACCGTGTGTATAGCACAAGCACAATGTCTGCAGCACTTTTACAAAAGATTGGTCGCCTCTACCGACTTCTCAATTCTTTTTGTTCCCGCTGGACTGAAGCAACCTATGAATTTATACGTTGGATTTACATGAAAAATAAGTGCTCGCTTGCAATTAATACGGCTTTTCAGACAGACTAGATGGCCCGTTGCGCGCTAATCGCACAACAGATTTTAAAAGAGGCGACCATTCAATTCAGTACCTAGACTGGTGCTGTGACATTTCCAAAAGAGTGTTGTGGTATTAGGTTTTAATAATTTCAACAAATCCCCTAAATCTGTCAACTTATTAACTAAACTGAACAGTCAGTTTCGGTTTTTTTTAAACTTTCCATTTTCTATAATAAACTCAGTTAATATTTTTTTAAATTTTTGTGAGTCGTATTTTTTCTAACTGAAATCTAAAACTAATCTTTTAGTTTAGTAGTTAGTTTTAATATTTTGAAAGCTGTTTTCATTTTCATCAACCAAAAACTGAAACCAACTTTTCCGTTTAGTAGTTAGTTTTAATATTTTGGAAGCGATTTTCGTTTTTATCAACCAAAAGCTTAAACTAACTTTTCCGTTTAGTAGTTAGTTTTATCTTTTTGTGAGTCGTTTGTATTTTTCACGTTTTGTACAAATCTTTAAATAATTAAACCCCAAAATTAAAAATTACTAAACCAGTGTTAAGTTCAGATTACAATCTTCCATATCAATTAACTATAAATCTGGTAAGACTAAGTTGAGCTCGCAAAGAAGACTTATTTAAATCTCACTTCACACATTAACCTAACAATCTAATAAAACAACATATCATAAAACGATAGTATC
>JAHZNA010002692.1:0-12751 GCA_027743935.1 Sinodicranocentrus sp. ZH6
CTCACAGGACCACGTTTATTAGGCACAAAGAACAAACCCCGTCTTTAGTAGATTCACTTACGAGTTACGAGAATACTAGAGAGTTCATTAAAATCCTTCTTATCCACATGAAAGGGAACAAAACAAGCTCACTTAAATGAGTAAGACTTTTTCATACTGACCTGTCTCCTAAATGTCAGTCTACTATTTTGAGCATATATATATATATATATATATAACAAGTAAATTCTTAAAATCCGACATTTTAGGCTATAATAGGTTGCTTTTTTATTAAAATCCCGAGCTTTCTTGTTTGTAGCTTGAGTCTTTTTGCATCCCAATCCCAACCCATGTCTGTGAGTCAGACATGTAGCGGTTGGAATTGGAATTAAGTTTAGTATAATGCAATATTAACAAGCAATGAAATGGGGGCTTTTAGTCTCGCATCGTACCTCGACTACGCCTTTGTTGAATGTTTTTACGCATTATGAATTTATGAAAGGAACTGGTAAGATGGTAGAGTGAAAAGTGAAACACTGTCTTGTCCTCCGGTTTGTTTGGATTATGTTTTTTCTGTGAGAGAGGACATATTGCGACGAATCAAAGCACTATCGGCGCTGCTTTTGCAACCACTGCTCTGTTGTTATAAGTTATAAGACAAGCTCACAAGCTATATAAGTTGTTATGAGGTTATTTTGATAGAAAATGACAGGTTTTACGTGCGATATAAGATGTAGTGGAACGTGGAAGTGGAAGCATAACAAAAATTAGAACGCAGAGACTTCATGATCATGACAGTTTTCGCTCTAAAGCACGCTTTTATTCATTCCACTGGTCTGGAGATGATAATGCAAATTTAGAAGCATTTCCGAGAATACTAATGTGTTACATCGGTTGTGTAAACTTGTCTACGTGTCGTATGCACACAATAGTTGTCTTACATAAGCTTTCTTTTGGAAACCCGAGCAATTTTCAACTTGCTAAACCATGACAGTATTTTCTGTTAGAATAACGTTGTAGTTGAACTTTGGCCAGTTTTTACATTATGTGCCGTCATGTCAGCAAGGGTTTGGTGAGCAGCTTTTGTTAGCAAACAACGACAAAGGTCAACTAGTGAAAGTGAACTAGTGTAGTTTTTACAGACCCATAAGTTTGCAACGCAGAAAACCAACGAAATATTTAAGGGATTTCCATGATAAAGACGGTCTTGCTGTCTTATTTATTTTTATGCATGGTTGATTCAATATATTATACACAATAGAATGCAGGATTAAATGAACTGCTGATAATAATGATGTGCTTTTTCGCAAAAAAAGATGTAGAACCAAAGCACCCAAGAGAACTCAAAATATTATTTTTTTTAAAAAAACGTCCTATTTTGAGAATAATGACTACGAAGTTTCAGTTCCAACTCACTCGACGCAAGTATATCATCTAGCAAATCGTTAGTTTTGGTACATTAATTGTGATTACCGAAATCTGCACATGATTTATTTTCTTTGGTAAGTCTAGCAGATAGTAAAAGAAAGAGAACAATTGTGTATTTATTCAGGCACAAGGCACAACTATACCTAAACTGTATGAGCTCAAATGTAGCAAGGCAAATTTTCCGTCTCTCATATTTTCCTTTCCAGCGAAACCCTTTAACACTAAGTCTTTCGGTGAGCACAACTTGTACTGTTAACTTTCTGCATAATACAAAGACAGACAATTTCGCTAATCCTCTTTGCTCAGAAGTGAGAAGAAATATGATATAATGCAAACCGTACCGTGTGGTAGGAAAAACTTTTTCTCACGCTTTCAAAGCTGAGAAAAATCTGCATGTGGGGGTTTTCAGCCATAGTTCATTTTTTATATTTAAAATCATAGTTATGGTACCTATGCATAGTTATGGTCTGCTAGAGAAGATTGTGAAGAAAATCGCCAGGTAGGTTGTATAGATAGGTATACTATACTCTATACTGTTGAATTGGAATGGTATTTTTTATAAAGAAAAACAATATACAAAATAATTATCTGACTGAACATAGAAACTACATTTTTGTGTGAAGGTTCATAAGTCCCGACGAAGCATTTTTCATTAAAGACAAGCATGTCTTTTATGCCTTTTAGAAGAAATCGATTTTCCGTATTTTGATGTACCAAATTTCCCTCTCAATATTAACTGTGAATATATTTTTTGGCAAATAATAATATTTTTCAATTTTAGCTCGGAAACAGAAATAGAATTTATAGCAAACGTCCCGAGCGAATACAAACGCAAAACTGTTCTTCATATGGCAGCTGTAGTATTACTTTGTATGTACATCGATCGATCTGTTGTTCTCTCCAACTGAAAGCTGGCACAGTTGGAGAAAGCATCATGAAGACATGGTTGATGGTGACTCTCACTTTTACCGACTGACACCACCAACAGGAGCCCTAATACCAAAACTTAAACAAGCAGCAGCATGTTTCCTTCACTTTACCGTCCTCCAAAATTGTTGCCATCTTCTCCATCAAGTGGAATGTTTACCTACCTAGCTGCCTAAATTTTTGAGTCTGGCTTTCACTTCCTGAAGTTGAAAGGGGAATATAAAAAGGATTTAAATTACATTTCATGATTATAGATCTTAACACTATAGCTAAATATTTCCTCTGTGGGCTGTAGTTATTGAAGTAGTATTTGCCCGGGTTATACTGCTACATTTTTAGGTATATTTAAAGTTAGATAGAGAAACTCTGGTGATATGAGGGTGCATATCTAATGTTGTACGTAATGTCGTGCATTTCGAGAAGCGCACAAATTTAATCCGGTATTCCAACATACCGCCACTCCACAGTCCACTTTATCCCAATAACGCCTCTGCACTTACTAGATCGTGTGATGTGTACATTACATGGTATTTATTCGGATTGACAGAACAAAGCTAAAATGAATAAATGAATATGCATTTCATTTGCCGTTACTTAAATAATCGCTTAATCTTTTCGTGTCTGTTCTTTCATGAATTGTAAGTATAACTAGTGCTCTTTGAAAATTTTACACTTCGTTTAATATAATTAACAAATAACTTCTGGGTTGAAAACGCGAATAAACAGTTGTGATGAGGGGTTTTCCTTTTATGCTTACATGAACGTTACTGCCATTATTAGTTGGGTTTCATATTTGATTGAATTTACGTCGTATGAAATTGCTTAGTATTCAAAACTAAAACACACATCAAATAATAATGTTTAGCAGTAATGGATCATGGGCAAAACTTAATCTTTTGTTAAAACAAAATAAAATATTACCTATTTCCAGTTTAATACCGTTATTTCCATTAAGCTTTTGTCTTTGAAGTTCGTATGTACTTATATTTATTAAGACGGCAACAAGATCATTTATTTCTAAATGGCCTTATTTCCCATAATGTGACAAATCCTTTACTTTCACCATCACCTGGATCGCCTTATTCTCTTAAGATCTAACTAGGCTACTGACAATGAATACTATTATATTTGTGGAAACTGTGGTCTCGTTCTTTCTTCAATGTTTCCAACGAATTTAATTCCTTTGTTTCATCTGTTTTTGTTGTAAACTATACAATGAAAGAAAACCCAATGATAGATACGAGTATTATTCGAAAATATAACAAAAGTATAAAGTAACTTTTGTTACACAAAGACTATTCCAAGAACAGAACTAATATGGGAACTTCAATATGGTATTCGTACATATGGTAGTTATTTGTGAGTAAATCTTTGCGCATGCATGCCTTTTTTTATTCACAAGGTTAATTAGCGAGAAATGCACGAAGAAAATAGTCATAATAGAGTTTACTCGCTTTGGTTTATTAGCTGTTTCTCTTTGTGAAAGTGGGCATGAGAGCAGAATACCGGATTCAGTGAAAGTAGTGAAAGTGTTTAAAATGGTATATGTATTATATTTTACCAACTTAAGACAACTCTAAGACTGTCTAGTATATTGCTACTACTCATGCATATGAAAAAGGAAGTTTTCAAGAGTAAACTCCTAGTTCCTAGTTTCAACACATGTGGTTAAAATGAATATCTATGTACATTATAAATAAGTACATCGTTTAGTTTTCTGTTTCGCATGCCTTACATTGCTGATCCAAACACACAGAAGTATGCGAGTTCCAGCTTGTCCGTGTACTATTGAAAATGAGAAACTGGTACGACAGGAAAAAGATATTTATTCTGGATTGCCTGTGGGAAAAGTTTAAACTATGTTGTTGGAACGCTTCTAGCTAGTCGCACTCGGCATCCTGCTTCCCAGCTTTCCTGCATTTACTTCCATTTTTGACTTACGTCGGACAAGCACATTGCTTTAGTCGAATATTTCTCTTTCTCTTTAGAAAGTGACGGATAACTTTAAAGAGGAACACTATATCTGAATCGTAAGATGAAAAAGTACAAAAACCCTACGTACCCACTTTTTCAGTACAATGCCTCAAGTTGATGGGTTTTAACGTATATACACAAACGCATATATATAGAGAAAAATTAGAAGTGAAAACCTGTAACAAAATATCTGCGAACAGAGAGCCACTCGCAAATAGGAGGCAAACATCTACGCTCACAAAGTTTACATGCACTCGCATATAATGTTTGCCTTACCCTTTGAAATCGCAACTGTGCAAGATCTTTATTTTCTATTACCTCCTTGCCGTTTCTCCAAAATTCTTTTTCTTCCCTTGTCGTTTCTCTGCCTTTAGCTTTCCCCATGCTCCTTCTGCTGAAAGTGAAACACATACTCCACACAACTCTCATTTCATTTATAAAATTGTACCTTTGGGATGCATCCGCATGCTAAGGCAGGCTATAAATGAAGGTGTTGCTTTCGCTTTCTCACTTTGAGTACAATCTCAAAATGTACTTCTTCAAAAGGGATAGAAAATGTGTTGATGTTGGTTCATTTCTTAGTTAGTCTTCTTATAGATCTACTTTGTATGCGTCTTTTTCCACACACGTTCATCCTGGAAGAGAAACGGGAGCAGTATGGACATTTCAGGACATTCGGCCAGGAAAGCAACAGCATTCGCGTTGGAGCATCTTCCCCAGTTCCGAAGGATCCTTCCTCAGTTCGTTCGCGTTGCCCGGACTGTAAGCACACTCGATGTATGCCCACCCTGCTATATCAGCTTAAGCTTACAGACTACAAACTGTCACTAGATAAGGAAAGTGACCCAACTTCCTCTGCGTTTTTCAGAGTTGGACTTGTTTGGATTTCCTTTCCTTTTATGGAAACAAGAAAATATCAGTACTTTCTCTGGACAAAATAAACTCACGTCAAGGAGGATTTAAATAAGGATATTTTTATCTGATTCTTTTGATCCGATATCGTGCACTCAGCTACACTATATCTTTAGACTTAGTTCACAGCTGTGTATCAGTTTGTCTTCGTCACAATTCACTTTTTAAAATGTTTTAAAACTACAAATTTTTTAGCGTAGTTAGGCTCTCAGCTCATGGTAGCATATATTTTAATCAAGCAGACTCACGTTGGTTCGTGTAAAAAAGAGCAATTGGTATATACTACAATTTTTGTGACATTCAAAATGGGAAAGAAAAATATTCAACATAGCGAGGAAGAAAATCAAGGTGTATGTCGGCGCTGTTTAAGTATATTGCAATGTTGCCATCTGCCTGCATCAACTGGGGTCAAAATCTTATCCATCATTTCGATTGTAAGTTTCACATTTAAATCTACTTTATTCGAAATCTCCTAACCTGTCTGTTATATATTTTTGTACAAATCCAATTTCATCCAGCTTATCGGTCTTGTATTTTGCTGTCTTGGCGTTTGGATGATAATTGTCACAACAAACAACAATGAGCTTGCCCACCGGAACCAAGTTGTTTACGAACTACACCAAGCACCACAAGCAACACAGTCATCATCACCTAGTTCCGTAAATGGCCCACCATCACTTTCAGTTCAGAACACTGTTGTGGGGGCTGGCGATCAAGAAACTGGAAGTACTCAATCAAGTTACTTCGACACAGCTCTAGCGCAGCAATCAGGATCCCAGTTACCACCCTCTACCGCATCATCATCCTCCTCAACGTCATCATCATCATCGGCACCATCATCATCCCAAACAGGAGCATCGGGGTCATCTTTGTGGCCCTTATCATCAATCTCCACCAGTAAAGGACCATCCGGGCGGAAACCTCCGTCTCCATTCTTGAATCACACAGGTCCCAAGAAACTGATTCCGTTGGCTACCTATCATAACTTTCTCCTCTGCCTTGGGATTATCTCCTTAAGTGTTGGATTCATCAGAACGGTGACGAGTACCTTCTTGCTTTGGAACTCTGTGGAAAAGGTTAGTGTTTTATTTTTTTCGTTAGCTTGGATCTCGCAAATGCTCCTTCGACACAACATGCATACCTATATTTTCCTCATATATAAAATATATATTCGTCCTCCAACTCGTAATGCTGTTCACGTCCGCTTCCTTCCTCTCTGAAACTTCGTAACTGATCAAGTATACGAAAACACAATGAAGTATTACCCCTGTGCGTAGTAGTCCGCTTGCAGCGCGAGTATAGCGCTTGTCGAGATTTATGACTCTTGAGTAGTTCATTTCCTTTCATTGTCTTTTACTACGACCACTTTATTGCATCATGACTGGAATGAAATTTTAGCTTGAAGGAAGACTGACATGCTGCACACTGCACAGTCGTAGACTGCGTATTACCTTTATAGAAAACAAAATTGTTCGTTGCAGGAGACCATGCACCCACTGGGTTATTTTTATTTTATGGGTCAAGAACTGCGTATTACCTTTATAGAAAACAAAATTGTTCGTTGCAGGAGACCATGCACCCACTGGGTTATTTTTATTTTATGGGACAAGTTTTATATGATATCCTTGATTATAAAAGGTATACCTACTGCTATCCGCAACAACGGTTATTGCTTATTATGATTATGATTATTTAGCTGTTGGCACTTCTGTTGACTGTCAAGTGTCAACAGGTTATCTGAATGCACAAATGTTCTTTAAAAACATATAAGACCTAATAAGTTACCTAATTACCTAAGTGTCATGTGAAAGCGTGATTGAGGGTTTGTCTACTTCGTGAGTTTGATCTCCTGTAAATTAACTTTGCATCGTTGACTAGTATGGTTTTCCAGATTTTTCAATGTTTGTTCCTATGTAATAGTAGATCTATGCAATGGATAACTACCACCCACTACCGTCACTAATAATAAATTACAACTGTACCATAAAAATGGCATGTTATTTTAGCGAATTCAACCGAACCCTAATGTCTAGCGAACTGCAAATAAAACTGAATCCCCTTGTCGTTTTGGAATTGGTCGAGGATCGAGTAAATATTGGATAACAAATGAAACATATTAGGGTTATAGGCAGGCGTAAACGTTCAGGTCGACTAGACGATCTGTCTGCTACAAAGCGTTCTTCTGCTCTGCTGGGGGAAAAGTTCTGAAAACTTCACAACCTGAGGGCATGCGTTTTATGAGGGACGAAAGTTATTGCAACTGTACGTCTGGCTATTCTGCACACAATTTGTTCACCACCAGTGTTTACTTACATGGTGGAATGAGAAAGGTACTGAATTTGCGTAGTTTGTGGAGCAAGGTATTTCCTAAGCAATGGTAAGTGAATCGGATTCGATACATTTGGTCATAAAATTCAATGATAGTATTAGGAGGAATCGAAACAGCCAAATGGGTTTAGAACTCTAAGCTTGGTTTATTCGTGTGGTATAGCAATCGCCAATCACATAAGCTGTTAAATTGCACAATACACATGAACGGAGAAGAGAAAGGCCCCGATTAATTTATTTTACGACGTGGATGGATATAATGTTCGATATCGCATTTATTCCAACACAACGATACAGGTAGGTAGCTCCTACAGATTTTTTTCGTTTGCTGAGCGTAGAGGAGAGGATGAAAGGAAAAGTCATTATCAATGGACCAATGGAAACATGCGATGCAAGGCTGACGAGACAAGCCGTACAAGAGAGACGCCTACATATGTCATTATTTTTACTTAGAAAACGTGGAATCCTATAAAAAATAAAAATATATGATGACAGGTTTGAAATTGAGTTGTCCTGAGTAGCTATCTGTATACTTATCTCGATGATCTATGTGAGTTCTTTTGTATCGCTTATAAATCTAGACAGAGCTCATACTTTTCCAGATTACTGAAAGGCAAAGAAATAAGTACACTATCTTTATGCATGAGTAAAGAGAATGCATTTTGCGACTGAGACCAAAAACAAAGAATAAATTTCGCCATGAACATTGAGCTACGAAATAATATCTATGTGTTACGTAACAATAATAGCAGAACCTAGATTAAAAGAGAAGTCATTTCCATTTTGACTAATGGAAATGGAAATGAGACCCAAAGGGTACAAGACCGTCAAAATAATAACCTTTTCTCAAATAGCAATCGTAAGTCAAGGAACTTCTCAATAAAGGAAAAGAAGAGAAAGCTTTCGGTTGAAGAGTTGTATTTGAAAATTGCAATATTAAAATTCTATTCCTTATACGTATACAAAATGTTGACTTGAAATATTTCGGGATTGGAAGTTAGGTAGATAAATCGCAGGGCTGTCTCAATAGCGAAGCATAGTAAGCCATAGTAAGAAAAAACTCACGTTGTCCCTTTGGAGTCATTCATCATATTTCTTCATATTAAGCTGAAACTCGGCTTTCGCTAGTGAACAATCTGTACAGAAGATTGCAACCAACTTTTTTATTCATGCTTTCCGAAACTCCAGTCAAAGTAAAGTATAAAGTTAAAAATGACTTTCCCTGTGGTTCTCCATTTTTCCGGGGTTCCCTCAATTTGTGGTCTTTGTGCGAATAAATGAATGTACTTGTACGAAAATGCCAAAATTTTCCTGCACAATATAGAATAGACGTACATCATACAGACAAGGATTATTGGGTGTATTCATCCATTGATTAAGTGAAATCGGTGGAAAGGGACCAATATCCTCTCGCTAAATATTAACAAACGAATGGACTTGGCTATGAGCTTGTGTTGAAACTGTTGAAAGTTATGAAAGTATGCATTCATACATGGACCTAGAGTTGCTAGATCATCATTTTCTTCTTTTTCATATGAGCATTTAGTCTGACAGGGGTGAGGTGAGTCATGAGTGTATGAAAGAGTAGTTGCTTTCTCTTCATCAACGAATTCATTTGACTATTTCACATTTCTCTATTGACAAATTTGCATGTTGGTGAGTTTATCTCATCCGTGAAAGCGCTCCCCAGTTTTCTAGGTAAGACTACACTGGAGTAATAAAATGAACATTGAAAATTCCTTTATGTCCTATTATTCTGTCTCGTATTTTCTGATATGAGCCTTAAACGATGACTGGGAGGGTTTAATGAAGCACGTTTTAGATTCCGCCTGCCTCCTCATTTAATAATCATTTTTCATGTGAAGCTTCCTGCCTGTCATTTACTGAATGAAAAGTATTATCATAAAGTCTACGTGTGTCTGTGCTCGAAGTTTATCAACATCCTCAGGAAGTAAATGCTAGCGCTAAGAGGCTAGGCTAAGAGACTTTTCATACACCACTCAACTCCATTTTCCATAAAATTACTACTCATTCCAATGCCTTTGCATGGTATCATGAGTTTTTAAGACTGAAATTCATAAAATGTGCAAGGAGCCAGCTGTTGTTACCCAATTTCGATTTTATGCTTAACGAAATGAGCTCGTTATGGCGGAAAATCCATATTCCATTCCACAAAGAAAAGGTGGAAAGGAAAACCTTGAAAGCCCTAAAACAGTTATATTACACTGTAGTACCGCCTGAGTTAATTACAGGGCATGAGTATTGGTGAGTTTGGAGTTAAAAGTAATGCGGGGTAGTGTGATGGCAAGCACCCATAAGGAAAAATTGCAAACTTGGAATAAGAAATCTGTCAGGTCAGGAGGAGGCTGCACTATTTGTAGTCCTTAATTTTGCTTAGCCTTGACAGCACCATTTTCACTGTCATTCAATGAAACATATGACTGTCTTGACTTTGTCGCGTATAGTTTTCCATACAGCAAAACCTCAGTAATTTCACTTCTCTGCCAAATAAAAAACTGATTTGGCTAGTAGTATCTCTAGAGATTTGGCAGACTCTTGGAACTATGTGCTTTTAAGGGATATCATCATATTATCATCATTAGCCTACCAGATCGTTTACAAACCAAGTTATGTGGTAGTGCTTTGGTACTTACAGGGTAGAACAAGATTTTCATGTTAACTCAAAACTTTGTTTTTAGTGTGAAAATTGACAGATTTATGTAGCATAAACTAAATTATCTTTGTATTTTCGAGGAGAAAACTTGACTAATCAAATAAAGTAAGTAAGACAAGTCAGTTCCAAAAGATAAAAATTGTTAAAGAGGGTAGTAGAGGGACAATGTACTAGTTATTATAAGATATTCCAATGATATTTAAATAAATTAGTCATACAATTCTGATCAATTTCATGTTAAGAAAATTAATATCCCAATTGAAACGTCCAAGAATGGGGTCATTTTGAAAATGAACTGGGATGATAATACGTATGTATTTATATTCATTCCACTTTCGGAAAGGTACGAGTGCAAAAATAACCGAGATCACAATATTAAGGAGGTCAAGAATTTATGCATGATAACTTCCCAAGTTGATATTAAGAGTTAAAAGACAAATAGAAAGACGGACGGATATAATGTTAGCAAGAAACTTTTTAAAGATATTTGCCCAACCATATCAAATGGAGTAGCCTATTTTAAAATTACATTACCGAACTTTGAACTTCAGTACTTCGTATAATCTTCGCCCCCGACTTCCGAGATAGCAAAAGTGGACTCCCACCGCGTAAAAGTAAAACATAATAGTATCAAAACAAAAGAGCTTGCTGCAGTAAAAGTTTGTTCAGCGTCACAACGTCTAAAGCTTGTAGCATTTTCGTTGATGCGTGAATGTATTTCTTCACTACGGAAGCACCATTTATGTCATTTGGTTTAACGGGAAGGGAAATGCTTAAAAATCCACTCTGAAATTAGGCGTTCTATTTTCTCTCTCTAGACATTGTAATCTTGTTTTGCTTTAATATCTGAACAAGGTTGAGCATGGTCAACTTCCTACTTTCCCTTACATGTGTATATTCTTTATTGATTTTTTGCTTTTCATTTTCTGTACATTCTTTTACCACGACGGAAAGTAAAGTTATGTCTGAAGGAAACAAATTGCAGAGCAGAACTAAAACCAGTTAAAACTGAAAACCAAAAGAGAAAGGAAAACTAACCTCAGCTAGACCTTTTGCTGCTCTTCTAAGTTTTCACCTTTTTATATTCTTTTCTGTAGTTCAAAAGTTTAGGTTGAACGAGACAACAAAAATTTGCTATTTCAACAGGAGTCACCTTACAAGACAAAATAAGTTTGAACTTTTCTACTTTAAAGAGCCTCTTATGAAAGTTCATGTATATAAATAAATATAACATGAAGTGAAAGTATATGGAAACTTGGAATTCTATAAATCACACCATTTCATCAGGTTTTGGGACTTGCTCCTTCTTCCCTTAATGTTCATACGCTCCTTGAACACAATGGTTAATGATCTAAATATATAAGGAAAAGCGAAAAGTTTAAAAGGCAAAATCGGAGCAACAAGCACAACATCAGTTTAACATCATCACCATTCTATATCCTAATATTGCAGTAGTAGCTGATGCTGAAGTTATGATAATATGCATATAGAAAACATATTATTACATGTATACGTTTAATATTCCATAGAAAGCATTTGTTTTGTTCCAAATATTAGCTTTCATATTTCGGACTCTTGAAGCTTTTTCAAAGTACACAATACAATGTAAATAG
Source organism: Sinodicranocentrus sp. ZH6 (assembly GCA_027743935.1). Lineage (NCBI taxonomy): Eukaryota > Metazoa > Arthropoda > Collembola > Entomobryomorpha > Entomobryidae > Sinodicranocentrus > Sinodicranocentrus sp. ZH6. Next base: position 11,836 of record JAHZNA010002692.1, read on the forward strand.
GTAACTATATATAATACGTAGAAAGTAGTGCAGAGCTGACTTCTGCAATAACTGGAGAAGAGTAGAAAAGAAAGTATCAAGTTGTAGCTTCAACTTACATTGGAAAGTTGAGTGGTTACATGTCTAACTAAATGAAGTTTGAAAGACCAAAGGAGCATCAGGCAAAAAAAAAGTTTTCCGTTTCGCCATTCGGTTCGGATTGCAAAAGTTTTAGCTGGACTCGACTGCTAGTTCAAACCTTTTGTTTTCCCTTTACAGTGGAACGCTGAATGGGAGCTTTTCTCTTCTTTAAAACTGGAATTTCCACCGGAATAGAATCACAATGGGAATGATGGAATCACCAACAAATAATGCATAAAGTACATAATATAATATGATATTTGTACTTCACGTTTGGAAATGAATATCTCAAGTGGAATTACCTCTTTTGGTTGATAATAGTTCGGTGGGGAAGAAGGCAGGATACTGCATTCATATGGCTTTTGCAGAAAATAAAGTTATTTTCTTTCCAAGCCGTCTGAAATTACGAATAAAATCACGAGTTATGAGAGTTATAAGCCAGGGAAATAGACTTTTGCACTTCTCATGCATGACTACGTTATCTCCCAGTGTGCTCCAGTTTTTCACTTTCTCTTATATGGATACGTGCTAGACACATCACAAGCGGCGGTAAAAGCAACGGAAGTAAGCTCGGTTGTTCCTTTTATATTCTACCTCCATGGTGCTCCCTACATAACACACAAAGGCAAAACTCCATTTTACTATACGAACAAACTAACAACCTATTAACGAATTTATAATGTTGAGCTCGCTCTCAGTTGTGGTAGCTGAAGTCAAACTTATTTTAATCTAATGTGTTGACGAAGACCACAGAATATTGGCTATGTAGCGCACAGAAAACCACGCACACTCTCAC